>CAWYPQ010000130.1:0-21698 GCA_963965965.1 Trididemnum nubilum
ATTTTTTTGGGGAAAACGTTCTGGCAATATCAACGCTTGACAAACTAATGTAAAATCGTAACATGTTTTATTTTCGATACTTATTATATACAGAAAACACAAAAAGCACCACAACGAATAAATGCTTGAAAAATTAAAGGCATATAAATTTAAATTGCACACTCAAATCAAATCAATTAGACAATCAAATCTTTTATAATACTCGCTGTATTACGCGCCGAAGCGTATAACGAGTTGGCGGGGTTCATCTTTGCATCATTGCGTCCGGACAACAAAGCTCATTTTGAAGAAACGTCGCAGCGGTGGCGAGAAGTTAGCAACACTTAAACAATTTCGATTTGACCAGCCCCTAGATTTGAACCTCAGACCTCCCGTTCCAGAGACAAATGCGTTACCGCTCGAACAATTTTAATTTGGAATCCCTTTTTAATATATCTTTCAGCAGCAATATAATATTGTTTTGTTTTAAAATAAAAAATTTCATTTTTTAAATTTTTGTGTAAAAGGATATATGGCAAACGTGTTAAAGTAGCAGCAGGTACCTTATTACTCACAACATTTCAAAAGCACCACTTATAAAAATAATTTTGCATTCTGACCAGGTAGGTTTAGTGTTGCAAAACTTAATAGGCTGCAATATAGCAAAGTAGTGTAAATGTGACTTTAAACCTTTTTGCTTTAGAGTAGGCCTGTAGTATGGAATCGAACGGAAAGCAGAAACAAACCATCTTCGCCAAAATCGTCACTCAATTTAATTCTTACATCAAGATCGCCGATATGAGACCAATTCAATATTAAGAGCAATTTTCGCAAGTCAATCATAACCGGCTGTGCAGTTTTCTTAAATTTCAGTTTGTTTTTTCAATAAATCAACCAAAAAAGGTGATAAAAAATGAGCAATGATGGATAAGACTACATAGAGCAAGAATAAAGGCTACAGTGCAACGATGATTGTAATTGTATTAAGGCCTACAGATCTTTATTTTTCGGTATCAATTTATACGTTGCTTGGCCAGCCTTAAAACAGAAAGACTTCAGGAATCCTAGCAGTTTTCACCATTTTGGTTTTCCATCACACGCTACGAAAGTCTATTGCACTTCTCACTGTCTCTTGCAATACTGAACATCAAACAGGAAAGTCGTGAAAACCAATCTTAGAAATTTTTGATTTAGCCGTACTGGAGATCTAGCAAAATCTACGCTGCAGTATCAGACACTCTATCCAAATTCAAGGTCTTATAGCCGGGCACGTTGTTCAGAGCAGGACTCAGCAAAACTTAGAAAGAGCTATTCACATCGTTTTTTTGTAAGAACCAGTAAATTTTGATTTGAGGTTGGCTATTCTTAATTTTTTGCCAATTTTCAGCCTCTTTTGTTCTTAAAGTTTGAAAACATTGATGTCCATTTTTGGCAACATGTTTGTAAAACTGTTTTTATTCAATTCTCTGTCTGTTTGAGTAAACGCTGTTTTTTTTATCATCATCTTACGATTGTGAAGGAGAAGACAGCTCAAAAAATTCTCAGTATCCTGCTCAATGCGCAACAACACACTATCACCTCGAAAATCGTAGCAATTTTGCTTGCAAATGCTGGGAAATCTCTAAAATTTTCTTCGTTTTTGAATCAGTACAAAATTTAGCTTGTTTTTTGATTTAAAATATTTCTTCTTTTTTGTTTATTCTTAATTTTTTTGCTGCTGCGGCTGGCATTTTTCTTATTTATTCTTAAATTTTGAGCAAAAATGCGTATCGTGTTCTTATAAAAAGAGTGTAATTATATAGCTGTCATTATTTTACAGCTACAGTATATAGTTAACTAATGGTAAAAATACTTGTTAGTGATTACTACGATTTTTTAGGCAGGGTTTAATCAGCCCCCCGTTTTGCCCATCAGGCAATGGCCTTGAGCTGCTCGACCACTGCTGAATTATATTCTTTTGTAGCTCGTTGTGTGGTAGATTTTGTTTATTTCATTTTCTTTTTTTTCTTCATCTTACGTCTTGTTTTTCCGTCTCACCCTCGATTGCATCTTCAAGATCCCAAATCGAACACGCTTGGCCGCTTTATGCTGTAGATAATATACACAAATTACGCAGCTGCTATTAGAGACAAGTACAGACACAAATCATATAAATAGTCAACTACTGTACAGTTAACAGTACCTGTATTGCAGATTTTTCGCTCATTTTATTTTAAGAAACCCAGTCAGTCTAAATATATTATTTTCATTCGTGATGTCGATGTCAGTTCTGGATTTACCATATGGCAATTTGGCACAGTGCCGAGGGCTCCGCGCTTCGTTGGTAGTTGGAACAAAACCTAGGGAGCACCTTTTTTGTCTTCATCTTTATTTGTCTTCATCTTTTATTTGACCTTTTTTGTCTTCATTTTTATTTGTCTTCATCTTCATCAAATTAAGAGAAGTTCTCCAAAAAAAAAAAAGGTCTTCACTGAAATTGAGACGGTTTTTCGCCACTGGTGTGCACACAAAACAACTGTTTGCCCAAATTTTTGACGTTTTGAACCAAATGGGGGGGCGACCGCCCCCCAGCCCCCCGCCTCCTACGGCTATGATGAGACTGTTGTTTGCGCTGGCCCCCAGCCCCCGCCTCCTACGGCTATGATGAGACTGTTGTTTGCGCTGGAATGGACTAAAGAGTGATTTAAAGCATCTTTTGAAACATATATTCAGGGGGGGGGTTAATTTGTCAAAAATAAAACTCACAAACCACTGAAAACTTCGAAACATGCCCAAAAATAAGCAATCAATTTTGGTCGCTAATGTAAAAAATATTAGCCTAACACAAGTTTTATCAACAAATATATTATAAACTCAGAAATAAGGGAGAGGGGGGGGCTATTTAGTATTAGTTAATAACCAATCACTTTTCTCAAATATCTCTCCGTTAACCCCCCAATTATTTTTCTTGATAAAATATAAACGAAATACAATACTCCGAGTGAGCTTTATTGAATAACAGAATTTTGTGATTTACCAGCATGTAAACAAGAAAACTACAATGGTATCATAAGCCACCTCCCACATAGTCCATTAATGCAACCAGTTGAATCAAGTTACGCTGTCAATTTCTATGCTACGTTTTAAAAACATTTTCTATTAAAATTGCTCTAAAATTAAGCTATTTTTGCAAAAAATGCAAAATTTTCGAGCGCCGGTGGCTTCGCCCTCAAACCCAAAAATTAGCCCCCCCCCCATAGCGAATTTCTGGCTACGCGCCTGGTTCCATTGTTGGTGAAGACCTATTTTTGGTCTTCACCTGAATTCGCGGAAAAAAAGTGTTCCATTTTTGGTGACGACTTTTTTTTGCTCTTCACTTAATTTGCTCACCTGAAAAAATCGTGGTCGAGGTTCATCCCCCCCATTGTTAAAATAAGGGCAAAATTGGGGTAAAATAGCAAATTATCCCCCCCAATGCTCAACAAAGATTTGCACCCCTGCCTACATATTGTCCTTCATGCGTTCGTTGGTTATTTCTTAATTTTTATCGGCATAATGGATTAGGCCCGTTCTTCAAAGGGCGTAAAATAGAGTGCGTACGAGCGTAATTCCAGTATTATAAGTTTATTTCTAACGACTACAGTTTGTACGCCTGTATGTCGGCATCCCGTGAATATTGAATTTTTCTTCAAAATTTACTCCCATAAAGAGTTATTTGCAGTTTTGAGCAAGTCAAGCTTGAACCTATACCCTCCAGTTTGCCACAAAAGGTGGATAAGATTGCATTGAATGGAGTAAAGTAAAATAGAGTAAAGTTGGAAAAGTAATCTGTTACAGCAATGACGCCAAAGTTAAAAATCAGTTGATGGACAATTGGCGGAAATACGCGACAGTGTCCCAAATTGAAAGTTATGTCGTGGTCTCTTGCCAAAAAGCGGTTGTTTAAAACAAACTTAAATTTTGATTTCGGCAGCAGCGTCGGGGTGCATGTCGCGTACCGTGCTTATAATTTTATAAATACAAGCTATTGTTGGATCGCTCACCTTTGTTAAGTGGTTAATATGCTTGATTGCTAGTTAATTTTGCATGTTCATTCTTTTCAACTTTACCGTACATTTCGCATCTTAATTTATGAATGTTCGCGTAATGAATTCTTTCGTCCTGTTTTACACACTTAATGACTTTGCTCTTGCAATATTATTTTTTCAATCATTTAATGCTTTACATGTAGTTTGTAAACTATAGGTGGATGGTGGATAAGCAAGCGCATTATTCGCCAAGTTGTCAATGACATCAATTTTGAGGTTTTGTTTGGTAGCGCTGATCTATTTGATCATGAATTTTCGATTCTACGTACTGTAGCCTACTACTTAGCAGTTGACCTGACGATCGAACAAAGCGTAGAATTGACAAGATAAACTAGTTATGAAGAGTAGAGTTGGAAAAGTAGTCTATTACAGCAGTTACGCCAAAATTAAAATCAGTTGACGATTTCCGCCACTTGGCGGAAATCGACGCCAATTGGCGGAAATTTCCGCCAAGTGGCGGAAATTAAGTTTTTTTTTCCGCCAAAGATCTTTGGCGGAAACCCCTCCGATTCCAGTAGGGATTACAGTGGTTGGAAAACAGTAATTTTTAATCATATTTGAATAGCACTGGTGTGATTGCACTCAAAATTGCTATAATAGTTAGTAATAATACTAGTGGCGCAAGCGTCAGCGAAACCAATTAAAAAATAGTAGCAACGCAAGCGCTATCACTAATGAAATAGTTGCGACGCAAGGTTGTGGCACAATAATTGAATAGGCCTAATTGTCTCGTAAGTGCCCACCTCTGGTTAAATGGCATAGTCCAACTATTAATAATCCTAACAATGCTGCACTACCAATTTATCTTTAACACTCAAACACTTGGAAACCATATGATATTTGACCTTGAAGGGGCACCACTACTGACTATGCTGGATCTGGGATCGCAGGTGTGTTAGGCTAGGCCTATTACACTGTCTATCAATCAATCAATCAACTTTTATTCGGAATCGGAATGGTTCAACACTACACTGCTACAGGCTAACACCACAACAAAATTCGTGAAAGTACAATAAGAACACAGCAAAAATGACGATTCAGTCTACAAGTCAGCTGCCCCTTCAAGGTGATATTGAATTGGCAGTGTCTACTGTCTAGAGCACCGGCTCGGATTACGATGCAAAAAGCTGCTGAACCGGTCCGGTTTCCGACATTAAAAAGCTGCTACGCCGGTCCAGTTTCCGACATTAAAAAGCTGCTGCACCAGGTCCGGTTTTGTATGCGATTTAAATACAGCACTTTGAAGCATTGGCATGGAAGCCATGATAGCGTAGTGGTTAGAACGCCTGGCTACACTGTTAAGGATTAGGATATCGAATCGCGCTAGACTCGCTTTCCAAGTATAGCGTAAGTGAGCAGCAAGTTTATGACCCCCTTTTTCTTCTCTAAAATTCTTGTTCTTAGAGCCTTTTTTTTCTCTAAAATGACGTTATAGGGCACTCTTTCCTATTATTAGGTCAAGGCCTTTTTTAAATAAAAGAGCGTAAAGACTGTTTGAGTTGCAATGTTAGCTGGTATTTAGGCCACTACCCTAATATTTAGGTCTAAGGCTCTTTCCTATTATTAGGTCTAGGCCTGTTTGAAATAGAAGAGCTCAGAGCGTTAAGACTGGTTAAGTTACTATGTTAACTGTGACAGCTGACTTTGATGACTACAATACTGTTGAATAATAGATTGTAACTTAACCAGTCTTAACGCTCTGAGCTCTTCTAAGTATTTCAAAAAGGCCTAGACCTAATAATAGGAAAGAGCCTTAGACCTAAATATTAGGGTAGTGGCCTAAATACCAGCTAACATTGCAACTCAAACAGTCTTTAGAATAAGATTTTAGACATAGGTGGGCAAGTTAATGCAAAACGTTAGCTTCGTTAACCAGTAGTCCGTTAACAAACTTCACACCTCCGTTAGCGTTAATCCGTTATTTTCAGCTTTAATTAACGGAAGTTAATAAAGTCCGTTAATCCGTTAACATTTTGTGTGTAATTTACATTTCGTTTTATTCACTCGCTTCTAGAACACGTATTGACGCTGTTGAGGTGATTGTAAGGAAATGTTTATTGCTATGGTGGTCTTTTTGAGTTTTGAAAGTTACATTTTACAGTCTAATCTAATTTCAAGATAAAAACAAGTTCAAATGCACAACGAAGCTGCAAGATATTAACGATAAAAACCTTAACGGAAGTTAACAGAACTTAACGGAAGTTAATTTAGTCCGTTAACAGCACTTAACGGAAGTTAATTTAGTCCGTTAACATGAAAAAACTTTTTAACGGATTAACGAGTTAATAAAAAAGTTAGCTTCGTTATTAACGGATTAACCATTAATGGACTTGTGCCCACCTATGATTTTATTTTTAGAGAAAAAGAAGACTCTAACAAGAATTTTAGAGAAGAAAAAGGGAGTGGTAGAGTTGCAGCTCTCTAACGCTATATTTGGATAGCGAGTCCAGCGCGATTCGATAACCCAACCCTGGGCACTGTAGCCACACGTTCTAACCTCTACGCCATCATGGCTTCGACGCCAATACTTCAAAGTGCTGTATTTAAATTGCATACGAAACCGGACCCGGTGCAGCAGCTTTTTATTTAATGTCGGAAACCGGACCGGCGTAGCATCTTTTTAATGTCGGAAATTGGACCGGTTCAGCAGCTTTTTGCATCAGAATCCGGGCCAGTGCTCTAGACACTGCCTATTGAATTTGAAGAAAAGAAAACAGTAAAAATAACGCACACAAAGATATAGGCCTATACGAAATTTCAAGGCAATGGCTATTTTGCCTCTAGAGGCAAAAAGCCCCATGTTATTTAGCCATTTGGAGGCAAAATAGTCCTAATGGCTGTTTTGCCGCAAGTGCCAAACTAGCCCTAAGCCTAATCCTAACCCAAACCCTAACCCTAACCCAAACTCTAACCCTAATCCTAACCCTAATCCCAACCCTAGCCCTAACCCATATGAAAAACACTATTTTGCCTCTGGAGGCAAAATAGCCACTTCCAAATTTCAAATTAAGGCTAGCAAATTTCACCCAATAAGTCAGAACTGATATTGCAGGAAAAATGTGTTATATAAATTTATACAGAGAAAATTTGTTTTTTAGGGTCCTACTTTTTCAACTGATTACCGTATATTAGGAAGTGGCTAGTGTTACGCTACCTATCACAACCCTTATTCAGCGAATGAGAGAGTAAACAGTGAGTGCTCATTCGCTGATTTACTCTTTTTCATCTTTAAAATTATTTATAGTTAGGGTTTTGGTTAGGTTTTGAGTTTTGGTTAGGATTAACGTTAGGGCTAGAGCTACGGTTAGGATAGCAATTTTCTTATTCTTCCATAACTTAACAGTAGTCTCTGCCATTATATTACGTCTAAAGCAATAAAGTGGAAATAGGTACCAGTACCTTTGTCGTACTTCCACTAGACCTACAGCTACAGCCTACCAGTATATTTTGCAGTAGAGTAGATTTTCGAATAAATAGCAACACTTTTACTTCAGTAGGTTTTTGGCTACCGGTACTTTGACCTCTTCTGCTCTATACTGAGTTAATTAAACGTAAATCTTAACTTTTGTCTTGTTCTGGCACTACCTGTTCTGGCACTACCTGCTGCGTTCCCTACGAGGCTGATAAAATGCTGATTGCTGATGATGAAAAACATAACGACTTTGGTGAAATTCGGTTGCTATTAAACCGCCAGCACATTCTTCTATGTCATTTCCACTATGCCTCGACGTTGCGCTATTCCATAGCGAAAAAATCGCTGTTGCTGTTCTACCCATAACGATAACCCCAACTCTAAACCTAACCTTAACCCTAACCGCAGTAAAAATATCATACAGTATACCAGTGGCGGAGTCGAGAACACAACCTTCGATGCCAAGGACACAAAAAAAATCCGAGGCCAAAGACTGACTTTTCGAGGACAGACCCTCCGAGGCCAAGGACAGAAACGCTCAAGGCCAAGAACCAAGGACACAATTTTTTTAATAGTGGTTGGCAAATTTTCTGTTATTTTTAAGCGCGAAAGTCTAAAAAATATTGCATTTTGTTAAGTTTTTAATCATAATGCGAATATGGTAGTTTCTAAAAGTAATAAATGCCAGTTGGAAGTTTTACACTTAGCAGCAATGTTGATTACGTTCCGTAGCGGTATGGTAGCAATAAAACAATTAAGGCTTTAACTCGTGAATTGGAAATGACCAGGCACGTAGCCAGCCGAATATTTTTGGGGGGGCAAGAGCAATATTTGGGGGGGCAATATTTTTTCATTTACTTATGTGATTATGAGGTTTGTAATCTGATGTATGTGCTTTGCTCTTTGCTATTCTTCTGAAACAAGACTATTATGTCTGTGTCTGCTTGCAGTTTGTTAGGATGAATAGTAAATACCTTTAATGATAGATCACACGTGCACTTTGCATAAAACATGTTGAAGGGGGACTAAAGAGTTGTAGCTAAAGTGGTTTTGAAATGTTTGCTGATAAACAACAACAATTTTTAAGTAATATTCCGTGAACTTTTTTTGGCGATACTGAAAGTTTATTCTAACCATCCAGAACGACTTATAACTCGCAAGTGCCAATTATTGTTCTGCAGGCCTAAATTCGATAAAAACAATCTGCCAGTAAGAAATTAGCTGCTGTTGATTAGCCATTTTCAAATCCACCAAACTCTCAGACTTGGCAACAAAAATTTCCCGGAATGTTTCTTTGAAAATCTACAATTGGGGTAAATTATAAGTTTATAACAATTACTATGTATCAGGTAATTTTTATAGTGTACTACACTCTTTTTTTTTGTAAGAACAATTTTATAAGAACACGAGGCTCAATTTTGCTCAAAATTTAAGAACAAATTAAGAACATTATTGCCAGCCTCAGAATCAGGAAAAAAATTAAGAACAAAAATGCTGAAATTATTCCTGAACAAAAACTCTCAGCTGAATAGATGTAATGTTTCAAACTGCCACTCGTCTAAAGCAGCGAGTGACATGCTTTTGTGACCATCTGTACTAGCTAATCGTAAGCGCCATGACTTGTTTGCTCAAAACTGATTATTTGTGATAGATGAGAGAAAAGTGTCAATCGGCGGTAATTTCGCAACTTTGGATGATTACATTTTCGCATAATTTAAGAACAAATTAAGAACAATTGAGGCTAAAAATCTGCAAAAACTTAAGAACAACCAGCCTCAGTCCGAAATTTACTGGTTCTTATAAAAAAGAGTGTATATCAGGAAGCATTTGAAAAAACAAATTTTACTGCTCTTATTGGTACCCCATTAATGCTGACAGTGACACCAAGAAATAAACGTTGTAATACCACACTTGCACTTTTTCGTCTATCTAACCACAGCTTTGCTCAAAAGTTAAAAAACATAGAAGTGAATATTACCTTTTCAAAGTTTAGCAATCTTATAGACCAGCTGGTAGCAATATATATGGTATAGCTACCAGTGTTCCCTCTAGGAATCGAAATTGGATTGGAACAGTGGAAATTGTACAGATGGAAATTTTAACAAAATTTTACAGTTTTAGACAAATTTGACCATAATTTTGCATGGAAACCTGATTCTTGAAACAATAAACTAATATTCTGGACAAAAATTGTCAACTATTGGTATTAAATTCAACGTGATATGCCTAATCTAACTTCATGCCTTTTTTATAACTTATTGCCCAAACCTTTCTCAAGTTTCTCAATTTTCGCACCATATAGGGAACATGAAATAAATATTTATTAGACCAAAATCGGAACATAAAATGAGTAAACTGAAACAAAAAACGAAATCGATTGCGTTTTTTATTTTAGTTCCTTCTCATTTTATATTTCGATTTTTGGTCTATTAGATATTCATTTCAAGAAAAGCCTGTCAAAAATCAACTCTTATATCGCCTTACATCACACGGGTCAGTTTCCTTAGCAAAATTGATGACCATATAGGGAACACTGGTAGCTCACTTCAACGACTACAATAAACGACGTCTTTTAGATTTTTTGAAATGATCCAAAATATTTTCTTTATTTAAGGTTTTGCTAAGTTCCCTTTCAATCGAATGCAGGGACAAGGCTGACAGTCTAATAGTACCCATGCGGGATCTTAGCCTGGTTTTAATACGCTTTACTGACGAAAACATTCGCTCAACTGTAACTGAGGTTTGCGGAATAGTGATCAGGATGTGCAAAAGTTTGTGCATATTCGGAAATATATCCTTTTGAGTAACGTCATATACATCAATTAAGGTAAAACGTGTGGCCTGTTCATGACGTTTTATAAAGTTTTTGAAGACATCGTGCTCTGCATCAGGAATAATCAAATCATAAACAGCAGCATATTTGAGAAGCTCTGCATCCATAAAATTGCTCTTTGATGGAAGGCATGCGTCCACTAATCTCATTATCTCACAGTTAGCATTGTCAAATCTGCTGCAAAACTCTCCCGATATCTGACCACCGATTTGCCGAAGTAAAGTAAGCATGTCTTCTGCGGTAGTAATTTTGTTGTGTCCCACAGATGAGGTAAGGATGGTGGACTTCAATGATTCCGGAAGGCGATGCTGCCTGCTTGAACTGCGAGTGTCGAAACTGTTAACGTCATAGTTCTCCGCATTTCGAGGCCCTGTTTTAGTGTTTCGTGGTAATCAAAGCTATTGACATTGTCTTTCAGTTCGTCTACCAAGTTCACACACGACGACACCTCCAATGTTTTGCTTTGCAAGCATCTCGTTGCAAATTCGCTGTATTCGTAGAAACGAGCGAAAAAAACAAGAAGTACAACAAACTTCTTTGTTTGAATTGCTGTTAATAGTGATGAAGCTGACAATCTGGTTTCACAGTTTGGATCATCTTCAAAGAGCGCCAGGGTATCCAAAATGCAGCCGTATCTTTTAAGAAACTTTTGCACTTGATGAGCACGTGATGACCACCTTGTGTCACAAGCTTTGGTGAGTTCCAATGGTTGGGAATCCGGTAGTGATGGCGTTGTACGTCAATAAAAGTTGCATGTCGTTTGGTTCCGCTAAATAAACTGTACGTCAAATCTAAATGGTCAAAAAATTGTTTTACATTTTGATCAACTTTTGCTGCTTTTGCCAGAACAAGATTCAAACGATGAGCAGCGCAATGAAAATAATTTGCAAATGTATATCCAGATTTTTTTAGAAGGGCCTGGACGCCTCCATCTTTGCCAGCCATCACACTTGCTCCGTCATAACCTTGACCAACACAATTTTCAGGTGACAAGGTTAATGATTGCAACATATTTTGCAACTTCTCGGCGATGCTAATAGCGTCCATACTCTTCAACTCAACAAATCCGATAGCCCGCTCTCGTAAAGTTCCATCGTGAAGATAACGCAAAGAGACGCCTAGCAGTTTCTTTTTAGAAACATCCTTTACTTCATCAGCTAGAATGGAGTAATACTGAGCAGCGTGCACTTCCTGCTTAATTCGCTGTAACATTTCTTGCTTGGACGCCTCAAGTAGATCGTTTTGAATATCTGGACTAAGCATTTTTGCATTTTCGGAAAGTCGATCTAAACGCTCTTTGATGTTGGGATTGTAATGAGATAGCAAAGAAAAAAGTTCCAGAAAGTTACCACGATTCAGCGAATCAATGCTTTCGTCATCGCCGCGAAGAGGTATTTCTTGCTGAGCACAGAAGAGCAGTACATCCAAAACCGTCATCAAATGTGTTTTATTGTCATTGATCAGAGTCTCATCCCGAAAATTTGGGTCTAATTGTTGATCTATCCTACCTGCCTTTTTACTCAGATAGTAAGATTTCCTTTTTTCGTCAGCCAATCGGTCAATATTGCTTTCATGATGCTTTTTGCATTTATCTCCAATTTTCTTCCAGTTGTTGAACCCTGAGGTTGTAAATGTTTCTTCTTGTTTAAAGTTGCTTGCAAAAAAACGGCATGTTTGGCAGTAAATTCGGTTTTTGGATACGCTGTATTCAATCCTCGTCGTATTTATTATACCAACTACTTAAAAATTTGCGACCGTTTGTGGAAGGAAAAGCTATGATTGGCTGCTTTGGTGGTAGATCTTTTGTAGACAAGTCGAGTTGCTCAACTTCTTCACTTTCGCTTTTGTCTTCATCGGAAAGATTAGTTTCTGTTGGCAACTGCTCATTTTGCTGAAGCTGAATGCTTTCTTCCGCATTATCTCGGTCACTGGGGGTCGGGCGCGAAAGAAACTTGCTATGTTCTAAAACCTGGGGTTAGTTTTCTTTTACTCATATCCTTAAAAGTTCTCCTTACTATCCAATTATTCAATACTAACTTGCAATTTCGCTAAAAATTTAATCTTATTTGAACCCCGTTAGCAATACCTGTAGGCCTATGTGTATTATAAACTTAAATAATTTATAGAACATTAGACTACCAATAGCCTACTTACTACCTATCACTTTTAGTACATTATCTATCACTTTTCGTGCATACTATCTATTACTTTTAGACTTTTGGTACATACTATCTATTACCTGTTACTAATACATAGGCTACTATCCATTACTACTATCTGTACTATCTATTATTACTTTTGAGTTAGTTGACCAACTGATTAGCACTTTACTCTAAGCTATTAATCATGCAGTTGTTTGTAGTCAATCCAAATGAGATGAAATTTGAGTGGTTTTATGGCGCTTTCCAACTACTATGGTTCCTACATAGCGCCAGGACTGAGTTTTTGATCACTAACGTCATTTTTTAGCACTGTTCAATTTTGATCACTGTCGTCATTTTTTAGCACTGTTCATTTCATCCTCCACAGTCCGCGCTACATTTAATTGTCGAGCGTTTAGCAAGTGCAGCAGCAGATAACAATTTTGAAGTCTTTGGTATGAAAGACTGAGAATTAAACCTAGTCTACCAGCTTCTAAGGCGAACGCTCTAACAACTACTAGGCTACGAAGCTGGCAAAACTGCCTTATATTGGCGCCGCGTGATTGCCACGCTTTGAGAGCTTGAAATCCGTGAAGGTAACGCTTATTTATGATGTCACAATCCTTGTAAGCTCATATCGCGTCCGATCAACTTACACATGAAAATCAAACGCAATAATATGCAACCAGCAAATTTGGTTTTACTTTTATTCATATTAAACCCACTACGAGGTGAAATTACGTTTGGGGGGGCAAAATAAAATTTTGGGGGGGCAACTGCCCCCCCAGGCCCCCCCGTGGCTACGTGCCTGGAAATGACAATAACTATAATAACTATAAATTTCAAACGTGAAAATGGTCAATTTTAAAATCGTAATTTCATAGTTGAGGTTTGGTGCAAACGTCCTCTGATTATAGATCCTCACTTTTTCAATAGTTTCTCAAACACAAATGTTATTGTTAGGTTCAACGTTTTTGCTTCACAGAAATTTTTAAACATTATCATAGTTTTTAAATGTTGCATAGCGTAGCGACTATAATATTATTATTTAAAAGTAGGCGGTAAATTCTTTTTTTTTCACGGCTGTGAGGTAGCACTGCATTACAAATACTTTCTCAATAGTTTCTCAAACACAAATGTTATTGCTAGGTTGAACGTTTTTGCTTCACAGAAATTTTTAAACATTATCATAGTTTTTAAATGTTGCATAGCGTAGCGACTATAATATTATTGTTCAAAAGTAGGCGGTAAATTCTTTTTTTTCACGGCTGTGAGTGTCTCTCCATTAAGCCGCATTTACACGGGCGACTTTTAGCTGCGAGAATCGACATTTTGCCTTTTTTCTTTCTCAAATCGCGTGGGTCACTTACACGGCGCAAGATTCATGTGTGATTTCGTCTGCGCGATATCGCCAGACACGCCCCCAAAAAAATCAAATCGTAGCAGTCACTCACACGGGAGAGATTTTAACGCGGCGCTCGCATTCGATTGCAACTCGCTGAAGTCACTTACACGATGAGACTGCGTGCCAGTGATTCTCGCAAAATCGAGTCGGCGGAAGAGTCGCTATCGCACTGGTTTACTTACACGGTGCGAGATAGTTTCAAAGCGCGGCTGGCTGGTTTTGAATTTGCAAAAGCGAACTGCTGCAAAAGCACTTCAAATACGCCGCTTGTCAGCTTTTGCATTTGAAGCAATCTCGCTTTGGAATTTTGAAAAGAAAATGAATGACGCCAACGCAAGCGTAAAACGAAATACGATTAAGCAGCTAATGTCGTCAAAACTTGCAATGAAAATGCAAGGTGAAAGATGAAGCAGTAACGGCGGCGTGTTGCTCGTGCCGAATGTGTCATACGTAAATGCTATTTTGAGTTGGGTTGGATGGAGCAAAGTCAAGCGGGCATTAATGCTCATAATTTATCATAAAATTCTGTCATTTACCCTTTTGGTATTGGTTTTCCTCTACCGCAACCCATCTCTGACTGTGTGTCTTGTTTGGTTATGCATAATATTTGGTAAAACAATAAAATTTATCAACATTTTTGTGCAGTTAATTCTAAAAACACTTTTGAAATTACTTTTTCTCCAAGCATGTGTAACTGACAAATTCATATTGTTTATTTACTTAATAGTGCACAAGTATTTTAGTATTTTATAGGAGGTCTGTGCTGTCATACATCATACGAAATGCTAATGGTAAATTTTATTTTTGTTTTTAGAAGTTTACTTTTTGAGTTCTTCTGCAGTGATACCCGGAGCCTTTTGTCACTACGGAAGTACTGGCTCTTTTTCAATTAAACCAACATTTAAAAACTCCACATAGCATTCATATAATAAGTGTTTTCATGTAATTTTTTTTATGGAGCTACTAGACCACAGCTGTTACAAAGCACCAATATCCACAATAATAAAACAAGCAGCGGATGCACTTGCAAAACGCTAGGCAATTACAGTAAGTACAGTGCGGTGGATGAATTATTATGAACAGTGCAAAAATACGCCAGTGACTTCATGTCAAAACTCATTCCTGGCGTTATTCAAATGAAAAAGCCCCATAAAACCATTCGAAATTGAGAACATGATTTCATTAGAAACATCATTTTCAAGAAATTAATGTTTAATCACAATATGCGGGGCAGTAGGTGTTGTGCTTCTCCACTTAACTGGGGTTGTTTTAACCGCAAGAGATACCGGTAGGCTCTAGCAATCTCGGGTCAGAAAAGAAAGCAAACGCTAACACGTTTTTAGCCGACAAAAACCAGTGGTGGTACTTGTATACAAAGTGCTGGACCCAACGAGTGAGCAAAGATGTGAGCCTATCAGCCTACTCTGCCAGCACTGTCACAGCACTGATTGACCTTTTTTGTGTTGCCTCGCTCTACTTTTGATCCGGCCGCTTTTTCCTTTTAGTTTGCTCAGTTTGTGCGCCTCACTTTATTTCCTGTAGCCAATGTTTTAAAAATTACGCATTTTGCTAATTTCTGCACGCCTTTGTGTTTGGCCGAGTTACCTCTGTTCTGGCATTCCTTTTCATTCGAGCAACTGGCAAACAGACGTATTTCATTTTCAAGACCGCTCGTAAGGCACTCTTTAAGTTCATTATTTTCAGGCTAAATTTCAGATGTATTTTGCCATGTCGTACTGTTCAAAATTATGCATTTTGTCTGAACAATGCAGTTCAAGTTGAAGAATTTCAATTGTGGTTTGCCCAGACGGACACGGTGAAGGCTCCATATTGTAACGGAGGGCTTCTGTAACAATAAGCACCTCCATTTCCAAAATATATTGTCCAAATGCCATTACTGTGAATTCATTGTCTCAGCTATTCTAGGGTTAAGAACAACCGAAAAAGAAGAAATGCCAAATCAAAAAAGAAACTAAATTCTGTAGTGATTCAAAACAAAAGAGCTTGAATAACTTCGAGAGTGTAGAGTGCTATTGCGCATTGGGCAGGTAACAAAAAAACTTTTTGGCTCTCGTTCAAACGAAAATTAGAGCTTGCTTTTTTGCTTTCCGCAATTTTACGATGCTGCAAAAGCAGCTAAAAAGGCGTTTACAAGCAGACAGACCATTAGGTATTAACAAACATTGTCGCTATAATTGACATCAATAATCTCAAAATTCAAGAACCAATTAAGAGCAACTGAGGCTCAACGTTGGCAAAAAATTAAGTACAGTCAGCCTCAACTCAAAATTTACTGGTTCTTATGAAAACAGTGTACTTACGGTATTATAAAAACAAAATACAATTAAGGTACTGTTTCCTGTGGTTATTTATCACACATTTTATTAAGGGTTAAAGCACTGCTCGATTGGCTTCACAGTTATCAGCAATCAGCTCATGACTGCCGTATCTGCAGTAGAACAGTGCCAGCATCAACAAGAAAATTATTTCTTCTTCGTTTCAAACTAATATGAAATAAATTTAATATCACAATTAATTACGGTAAAAGCACTACAGACTATTTTGTACCCTGAACACAATATTTTATGAAGTAAACTTAGATAATCGCAGCCAGCGACTCGCAAAGCACTTGTGCATTGCGCTATGCCTGGGCGACTCGTACATTGCATACGATTTGCTGTTTACACGAGCACGACTTTGCCTTGTGACTCTCGAGACGCTGAAATCGACCTCGTGTAAGTGATCATGGGCGAGAACGATTGTTGCATCGAGTCGCGCAAAAATATAATCGGCATCGCAAATCGCAGGTGTTACTTACACGGCAGCGATTCTTGTCAAACGCGATCGCGGCAAGCGAGTCTTGCCTCGTGTGAGTAACCACTATGCGAGAGAGATTTTCACGCATAAAAAATCGTCGAATCGCGTTGCAAAAAAGTCGCCCGTGTAAATGCGGCTTTAGAAATACTAGCCTAATGGGATAGCAGATATGTGAGGTAAGTGCTACCTCACAGCCGTGAAATAAACTTTATGTTTCAAGTCTGCTACGTAACTTCTAAATTCATATTTTTAAAATGAAAAAAGGTACGTGCGTACTTGCAAGCTCAAGTCTTTGGGAAAAATAGGTTCTGGGGGCGAGAGCTAAGTTTCCGTGCCTACGTTGCGCAATTTGTAGTAATTTTTTTTACAGAAAAATAGCAATTTTTGTATGAGATTGCACAGTTAGATTTTCCAAGTAATTATTGGAAAAAAGAAAATGCTGCAATTGTTAAGTTACAGAAACTTAATTTCTCCCGCAGTTTACCAATCCTTTCTTAACGCTTCAGCGCATGCAGTGTCTCTCCATTGTCTTGCATCTAATGCCTATTAATAAGCGCATACGTTTCGGCCGCCAAAGATGCTATGTGAAATTTAATTTCAGTTACTTAACTGCAAAAAGTAACATGAGAAACCTAGCAGGGCCGTATAAAGGAGGAAAGCATTGGAATGTTTGCTTCGGGGCCCTCCTTTAAAAAGCCCACAAATTGTAGAAACATAAAAAATAGAGTGGTTTTTTCTTATCTCAAAACAAATTCTTCGCAATATTCGCTCGCGTATTTTCAGAACAACAGCTGTCGTTCCCAAGTAACGTTTTATTAGTTGTCAAGGATGTGGAAGCATTGTAATATTTAGTGACTATGGTCGAAGCGGAAGCGGTGAAAGCGGTTAAATTTTTATGAAAGCGGAAGCGGAAGCACTTTGATGAAAGAGGTTGGAAGCGGAAGCGAACTCGGAAGCGAAACTGTTGAAAAGGAGCCGGAAGCGGAAGCAATTTTTCCAAAATCAGAGGCTTTCCGATTTTCAAGCTGGCTACAACCGTTAGGGTAAAATGTAAAAATAATAATAATAATAATAATAACATAGAATCAACAGCACAAGTCAAATAAATTAGTTTACAAAGTAAACTTGCCCGTTTATTTTTTACGCTAAATACCAGAGGTGGAGTCCTCGAGGACGTCCTTGGCCTCGAGGACGTCCTCGAGGACAGATTTTGAAGTCCTTGGCCTTGGCCTTGGCCTCGAAGGTCAAGTCCTTGGCCTTGGCCTCGAGGCCTCAAGTCCTCAAAAATTTGCCTGTCTTCGGCTCGAGGACAGCACTATTTTTTGAATAGTTAAAATTTTGTGGAGCGCTTGAAAAAGTTTTTGGAAAACGTTTTTTCGTGGAGATCGCCTGAAAAATTTTTGAGAAGACCTTTTTTTTTTGGAGATCGCCTGAAAAATTTTTGTGAAGACCTTTTTTTTTTGGAGATCGCCTGAAAAATTTTTGTGAAGACCTTTTTTTTTTTGGAGAGCACTTGCGCTTGTGTCCTTGGTCCTTGGCCTTGGCCTCGAGCATTCCTGTCCTTGGCCTCGAGAGTGTCTGTCCTCGGAAAGGCTGTCCTTGGCCTTGGCCTTGGATTTTTTTTGTGTCCTTGGCCTTGGCCTTGGCCTCGAGCCTTGTGTCCTCGAATCCACCTCTGCTAAATACAACTAAAACGTGACATTGCAAGCGATATCTGGGGATTTTGCGGCATTATCCAACCTTTACTGAACTTTATTAAGCTTTAAAATAGTGATCTGATTGCTTTGAATGGATTTGTATAAAATGTTGTCGTTTATAGTCAGATAAATAATTTAAATGCGCCCCTTTCAAATTTTATTTCACTAACTAAAATCGCTTTGTGGTTATTCGAGTTCAAAATTTGAATCTCTCCAAGTTATCAAAAATAATCGAGTAACATCATTCAAAAAGCTCTCATATCAGCTCACAATATAGCGTCAAATCTCAGAACTTGTTACGAGTTCTTAACAGTTTTTCACTCCATTTGAAACAACATAAATTTGATATTCCCGCGACTCACAAGCAAATTTCGTTACACAATGAAACTTACAGCCATGTATGATTTTGAAAACGTCTTTCGCATCGCAATCCAGCATATTTTAGTATTGGTATAGGCTACCGGTTGTTTTGAAATTAAAGCTCCCTCCTCAACAGCTTAAACTAAAATAAAAAGTGCTAAAATTGCGCAAATTTAAACAGGCATTTATTTAAGTTTTTTGTTAAATCGTTTTTGTTTTTGCCTCATAGACTGTATTCTCGAATGGTATAATTTGACAAATTGCAAAAAAAGGAAGAGAAACAAAATTTATTTTCCCAAGTTAATGCTTCACTCACTCACAAGTTGTCACAGGTCGATGAGAATAATGTGGTAAACTATTCCAGTTTTTTATACGTCCTTTAAGTAACACAATCTTTCGGGCTAATTATTGTCCAACGAGGCATCACCAAGTTTGGCATGTTTTCCCGGTATCTCTTTCCAATATTAGCCTACCGGTACTCTTAAAATTTGATATGTCTAGCTGGAGTATTTCGTATTTAAGATTTTACAATTTTAAGGGGCGCATTTGGCATGGTCTCCTCAATGTGGCCCACCAAATTTTGTTATCTGATTTATACTAACCTATCTGATTTATATTAACCTATCCGATTTATATTAACATATTTGATTTACATTAACCTATCCGATAGATATAATTCGTTTAGATTTTGTTGCTAATGGGGGGACGTGTCATAATTGGAGGACCCATATAGTATGAGATCCTTAATATTTTTCAAATTAAATTTTTACCTATCTTGAAAATTTTGTTTGTCTAGCTTGAGTTGATAAAAATTTTGAAGAACCCGTTGGAAGAGGACTTTCCAATTGTGGCATCTAGTCATATTTTAGTTACCTATTTTGACTTTATTTTTCTTTTGCATTTACCTATTCTGAAAGTTTCATGTGTCTAGTTTGAATGATTAAAAAGTTTGAATTTTAAAGGACCCAAGTGAAGGACCCCCGATTTTGGTGCCTCAAATTTTGTCTTCCCGTGATATTTGCTTATCCTGAAAATTTGATGTATCTAGCTTAAACAATTAAAAAGTTTCAATTTTGGCATCCTCGTTTGAGGGAAAACCCCATTGCGGTACCCCCAAATTTTGTCAAATTTTATCTTTTTTCATATTTGCCTATTCTAAAAATTTCATCAGTCTAGTGTAAGTGGTTAAAGTGGAATTTTAATGTTCTTGTTTGAGAAGGATCTCTTCATTTTGGTACCCCCAAATTTTGTCAAATTTTAACTTTTCTTCATTTGCCTATCCTGAAAATTTCATGCGTCTAACGTGAGTGGTAAAAAGTTTGAATTTTGGTGGCTTTTGAGAGGAACACCTTTATTTTGGTATCCCCAAATTTTGTTATATTTTATCTTTAACTTATATTTATCTATTCAGAAAATTTCATTTGTCTAACAGGCATAGGCGTAGCCAGGGGGGGGCCCAGGGGGCCCGGCCCCCCCCCCCAATCAAAACTCCACTAACGACAAAAAGTTATGACAACATAGCCTGACGATGTTTAGTTGCAGTTTTTTTTCAGTAATTGCGCACATAACAGTAATAGTAAAGTAACAGTAAAGCTGAAAAACGGCCGAAAAACCACTCTCAATTCCGGTGAAGACCTTTTTTTTTTTTTTGAGATCACCTGATTTTGGGCGGAAAAATCGTTCGAATTTCCGATTTCGGCTGAAAAACCACTCTTAATTTCGGTGAAGACCTTTTTTTTTTTTGAGATCACCTGATTTTGGGCGGAAAAATCGTTCGAATTTCCGATTTCGACTGAAAAATCACTCTTAATTTCGGTGAAGACCTTTTTTTTTTTTTTTTTTGGAGATCACCTGAATTTGAGCGGAAAAATCGTTCAAATTTCCGATTTCGGCCCAAAATTCACTCTCAATTTCGGTGAAGACAGCCGAATTTTTGAGGGTTTGGACCCCCCCAATCAAAAATCCTGGCTACGCCTATGCTAACAGGTGTGGTTAAAAAGTTTTGAATTTTGGCAGCCTCGTTTGGGGGGACACCAATTTGGTACCCCAAATTTGGTAAAAATTTTTCTTTCGTTTATGTTTACTTACCTGATAAATTTCGTTGGCCTAGCTCAAAAGGTTAAAAAGTTTGAATTTTGAAGGGCCCGTGTGGAGGAAATCCCTATTGTGGCATTTCCAATTTTTGTTAGGTTTAGTTTATATTTAACATCTATCTATTCCGAAATTTTGACGTATCTAGCTTTTACGATTTAAAAGTTCAAAGTTTTGGAGGGCCCTATCGAGGGGGATCCCCCAATCTGGAACCACCGATTTCATTCCCGCACTAGTCCTCCTTGTTATTTTTTAAGGCTCAAACTTTGAATATAGTGCGTTTAGCGGTTTAAAAGTAGATAGCCGAAGAAGAAAAAAAAAAAAAAACTACGAAAAAAGAAAAAAAAGTACGAAAAAACAAAAAAAAGAAGAAAAATAATATTCAGGATGGGGTGAACGAACATACCAAAAAGAAAGGCGGTTAATGGTGTGCTCAAAAAGCACAAATCATTTTCCATCAAAATCGGTATTTACGCAGATGTATCGGTTGAACATTGTCCACTTTCTGCCTATATTCGGCCGGTAACATTTTGGTCACGTGACCGAACGCTTTCAAATTTGGTTTGCATAAACCATTTATAAGCACTAGATTGTTTACAAATTTCAGCTTTGCATGCCAAGTGGTTTTTGAGTTATAGGCGAATTGACAAATTTTCAAGACAAAAATGGCATTTTTTTATGTTCTTTTGTGTGTCAATTCACGATCACGTGATCTAGGAACCCCAAAACTGGCACACATTACGCATTCATTAATTTTCATGTTAAGTCCAAATTTCAACTTTTTAGGTTTTACCGTTGCTGGTTATGAGCAAATCACTCCTCATCTGCCCAATTCGCAAACAAAAACAAAGGAACTACGCGCTTATGCAAAGACCCAATTAGCTGTTTCATACTGA
>CAWYPQ010000131.1:0-34449 GCA_963965965.1 Trididemnum nubilum
AGTAGCTTTTGCCGTAGCATGACACTGGAAAAGCGGGAAGAGAAAAGCCAGATCTGTTTTATATTGAGCCACTTTTAGGCTGTTTCTCACTTGGCTGTGCAACGCGTTTTAATAGTTATTTTACGTCTTTTTGAACTTCGTGGTGCACTGCGCAGAAAGTAAATTACCAAAATTAGTCTCTAAGTTGAAAATTCTACGAGCTCTAAAAAAAAAGTTCGTCCGACAGTCGGGGGCTACTTTTTGAAACTAAATTGGAAAATATATAGTCACACAATCTTCTAGAAAAAAGTTCTTTAATCAAAACCCTGCAGTATTTTTTTAAACCGACCTTGAATGTGAAAAGCGGATGAATACAAGACAAGTGACGTCAGAGCGGCGCAAGCCAGGAAATTAGTTACGGTTCAGACAACATGTCCAATCGCTCGAAAAAATACATTCCTCATTGCAACACTGCCAACATCATTCTGATGCGACCGTAAAAATGTGTGCTTATACACGGAATTTCGCTAACTGGAAATATATTTACTGAACTGCATTATGTTGGTTATTAAGCTGTACTTTTGATCATCTTTTTAAGCAAAAGCAATGCGACATATTGCAATGAATGTAACTATAGAACTGCTCTTAAAAGGCAGCATCTTGCCGTGTTTTACATCCCTGCCAATAAAGAGGGACAGTTCGTCAAATTGCGGGCTTAAGGGTTGCGAGTTCGGCGCAACATGTTTAAACATGTTTAAGCTGTATCATATTTGCAGCATGTTTAAACAAAATAGTATTGTCCTGCGCTTATGGTTACCTGGTAGACAAATGTCCTGCTGCTGCAACATCCAAACTCTGGTTTAGTTCAGCTGAAAAGCAAAATCAATAGAGTTAGAAATTGCTTCGCAAAAGGGATGCAAAGCACAACAAGAAACTTGTTGCCTACTCTTGATAAACCTGTACACTGCAAAATGCTACACCAACTCAACTAACACAGACACGAAGGTGGGCAGTACAGAGTACAAAAGTACCACGGTGCTTTTTTAGTATCGATACCGGTACCGACGGTACTTTTTCAAAAATGGTACCGAAGTACCGATACCGCAGTACTTAAAAAAAGTATTCTGTGTTTTTAGCTTTTTGTTATCACTTATCATCGATTGAAAGTCAAACTATCTCTCTCTCTTTGGAGTGGAACGAATAAATTTTTAACTTTAAATTATTCCATTACGGTTCGCTCCGAAGAGAGAATCAAAGTGCGTTTGCCAACAATGAGTATGTAATTGCAACATCTCTGGATCCATTTTTTGCGTATTGTCTTTGATAGCAATCAAAGACGAAAAAAATGAATCTTCTTTGTGTATAGAGGAATGCTGCAAACGGTCAAAGCCAAAGTATACTTTGTTAACTTGCTGCGACAGAAGTTAAAGCTCAAGATGTTTCTGATAAGAGCAGCAATATGAACGAAAGTGAACATTCGGACGAACTTTTTGATTTTTTGTACAAAACAAGCAATGCAAGTGCTCCAAAGATTTTTGAAAGTTTAGTCGATCAAAAGCCTCTACGGCAATTTAGTTCGTTTAGTGTCTAACTTTCAAAACGATGCGCTAAAAAATCTCTTTATTTGATATAAATATGATACTGCACTGCTTTCAAATGCAGCAGTCGAAAGAGTGTTTTCTGAAGGGAAAGACATATTAACTCTATTTTACATGGGGTATTTGACCAACGGTATTCTAGACGGAGAACAAAAATGCTCCCTCTATCTAACTCCTAAGCTAAAAATCATGGGAAGACCAAATTTGGTATGCATGTTGCTGCTTACCAAGTTTTTTTAAAAAAACTGGTTTTGAGTTCTTGACGACACGGCCACATTTTCGAAAAATGACGTCATTTTTGCGGAGATGTCACAGTCGTTTCAAATTTTACACATAAATTTGTTTTTTGACGTTGAATCATACAATGCCTAATAGTCAAGATGGTTACATCACAAAACGTCTTATGACATCATGTACCTTAAATATTGGCAAAAAATACGCAGATTTTTAAAAGATTTCGGGACACCTCAAAATTGGATAATTTTCTGCTATCTTAGCAGCTTGAAATTTTTAGGAGTTATATGTGATAAAATTTGACTCAAAGTCAAGTTGATTTAAAAGTAAATCAATTTTTTTTTTTGATGGGATTTATCACATAAAAAAAGTCAAAGGGTAACAAAAATGTCCCAGCATAAAATAAGTTTAAAACCTTGAAGATTTGGATTAAGTGACGAAATGACGATTATTTTGAGATGCTGATTTTTCTAAAAGTAATGGTTGCGCTCGTAATCTTGGTTTGTCTTGTTTTTTTCACTAAAAATTACAAATTTTTTCCAAACGTTCTTCAAAATAATTTTCTTAGACAATTAAGTTAAATCATCAGAAACTACCGTACCGAGTACCGCTACCGAGGTACTTTTAAAAATAGTACCGGTACTGATATCGACGGTATTTTTTTAAGCGAGTACCGGTATTGCTACCGCGGTACTTTTAGAAAGTACCGGACCCACCTATACACAGACAAATGTTTTGTACGGTCAAGGTTGAAAGTCAATGCTGTTTAAAAATAAAGACAAATCGACATCGATAGTTCACACAAAAAGCAAAAAATTTGCGATAGTCGATATTAGAAACAAAAACCAAAAACTAAAGATTAGTAATCGATGCCGAAATGCAAACAACAATTTTATTCTATTTTTCATTAAGATGCAGTAAAATTTTTCCAGTATTGACCATTAAATAAAACTGGCGAGTGGAAAAACTATAATTACCGTACTATAAAAGATATAAAACTGATGATATACTGGAAAACTCTACACCAGGGTGTCGAACCGTTTCAAATAACGGTTCGGGTTCAGGTTTAGCTCCTGCTCAAAATATTTTAGCGGTTCAGGTTTGGTTCGAGTTCACTTGAGCACCATTTTTGAGATTCAGGTTTGGTTCAGGTTCACTCAAGTAAAATATTTCTGGTTCAGGTTCGGTTCGCGTTCATTGACTTAAAATTTAACTGTCGTTACTCGTTTCGTCTAGAAACAAAAAAGAAATTGCTGATCCTGTTGATGATCACCACTGCTCTTATTGTGCGTGTACCAGTGCCAGCCGCATACGGATATGGAAAAATATATTCTTACTTTTGTTAGGGGTTCAGGTTCGATTTGGGTTCACTTGAGCTCAATTTTGAGGGTTCAGGTTTGGTTCAGGTTCACTAAAGTAAAATTTTGCTGGTTCAGGTTCGGTTCGGGTTCACCAAAATGAAACAGTTCATTCGGGTTTATGGTTCGGGTTCAGGTTCGGTTCAACACCCTGCTCTAAACAAGCTGTATTCGTACCTGTTACTAGATTGTATAGTGGTAGCGCTTCTCAGGTTTTCTTAACATTGATGGGCTAACTAATGATGTAAGCTTAGGCAGACTCAACAAGAAAATAACTAAAGAAACAGATTCCACCAATCGATTACATGTAAGCAAAAAGCATAGAAAAAGCGATAATCGATAACAAAATTTGAAAGCAAAGAGTCTGCGATAATCGATAACAGAAAAGCAAGTAATATAGTATCGATTATCGATTACTAATTGATATTTCCAACCATGTGTACAGGTATGTAAGTTTGGGACCACAAAAGAGTATCAATTATCCATGGCACCCAGTTTCAACAGAAGTTTTGCATTTATACCGTAAAATGAAACTGCGCAAACTGTGCTGTTGATATAATGGAGATGTAATGGAAGATAGTATGGTATTGCTACGTTGGTAGGGGGTTCCTGGCAATTTTCTGGAGTGGCAAGTGCTCTGATAGGTACTCTTGGAGCTGCATTCAAACATGTGTTTTTTTTTTAGTTTTGCTTAAGAACTGCGGAACATTTTTGGTATAGGTACTGACAGCACGTTTTGAAAATTGCACCAAAGTACTAGTAAATAAAGATTCGACTTGATTCCACGATGAAATTTATCAGTTGCTTTGATCACATAAAGTAATGAAAAAGTTTTTCAATAAATTTAGCATAGCGCTAACTTGTTAAAACCAAGTGCATAGCATTGAATGTACTGTGGTAGCTTTTGAGTTCATATTACCATAATGAGCATATGTGCCTGCCCTATATAGTTTTGTACAGTATTACCACTAACCAGTTCCACATCCTGTGTAGGGCAGATAACATAAAACACTTTAGTTCAACATACCTGATTTTGGCGTTCTTCTGGTGAAGTCACAGGAACAGCAAGCCTGATCTTGAAAGCCTTGTTGTTTTTATTGACGTTTCGTTGGTCATGACGACTAACATCATCAGAATATAAGCATACGATAAACAGTTACGAGTGAAGCTGCGTAGCATCAATATGAATTGCAAAAGTTTTTAAAACTTTAAAGTCCAAAAGTTAATTATTACATCACGACAATGAAAACAAAAAAGCGGATAGTGTTAAAACTTTGGTCATAAAAACTACACTATAAACTGAACTGATGTCAAAGCATCAGCTTTTCTACAAGTTTTGTTTTTAATGTCGTGATGTAATAATTAACTTTCGGACTTTAAAGCAGAGGTGTAGTCGAGGGCACAAGGCTCGAGGCCAAGGCCAAGGACACAAAAAAATCCGAGGCCAAGGACAGGAATGCTAGAGGCCAAGGCTAAGGACCAAGGAAACAAATGCAAGTGTTTTCTTGAGAAAAAAGGTTTTAACAAATTTTTTCGGTCGATCTCCAAAAAAAAAATGGTCTCGAAAAACATTTTTTAGCCGATCTACAAAATTCTAACCATTTAAAAAATAGTGCTGTCCTCGAACCTAGGACAGGGTAATTTTTGAGAACTTGAGGCTTCGAGGCCAAGGCCAAGGACGTGAAAATGTGTCCTCGAGGACGTCCTCCAGGCAAAGGACGTCCTCGAGGACTCCTCCTCTGCTTTAAAGTTTTAAACAACTTTTGCAATTCATACTGATGCTACGTAGCTTCACTCGTAGCTGCTTATTGTATGCTTGTATTTTGATGATGTTAATCGTCATGATCAACGAAACGTCAATGAAAACAACAAGGCTTTCAAAACTTGCACCTTAATTTAAACATCAGGGATGGAGGTTACAGTTTTACTCCCATCTTTTGTTTTTTTGTTTTGTTGTTTTCGTATTAAATCTCTCCAACAAAAAGATTTTCATTTCAAATCTATTTTACTGTAGCGTCAGCTCCAACGTAGTCACAATTTAAAGTTTAATCTGATCGATTGTTGATTGAGTCAATTCGGAGAGTAGCTCAATAGGTTGTTCAACCAAGCCGGTCGACTGCATTGAGATGCGTCTTGTTTAGACGAAAGTTATATAACTTTGAGTCAAGTTTCATCACAAATAACTCCTGAAAATTTGAAATTGCTAATGCGTCGAAAAATTTCTAATTTTTCCCCTAAACAATTAAAGTTAACCCTATTTGTACCAGGGGGGGGGCAAATTTGCCCCCATTTAGTTATTTTAATATAGCTCCTAAGCTAAAAAAAGTTTTGCTTTGATGCACCCTGGCTTTAAATCAAATTTAATGACACTCATTTTCAATAAGTTTGGGGTCAGCTAGATAACCAGAAGTGACGTCATTTTTGCCTTTGTCAGAGGCACCTATGGAGTTTTAGACAGTTTTAAGCACAATGTATGCTTAACTACGCGCTTATTTTATTCATTGTACTGCGTAATCCATATCGATGTTAACCTTTTGTTGGCATAGAATATTTTATATATTGATAAATGCATTTCATCATCATCTCTGAACGGAAAAATGAACCCAACATTGCGATTTAAAATATTCAATTCCAAAGATTTTTGGTTTCTCGAATAACCATCTTTTATTCGGCACTTGTGCCAGTGTGGTTCCTTCATTTATATTTATTAGCATTATTCAAATCCATGAAATGATAAGTTTCTGCAACACGCTGACACAGTGCAGATGCTTTCACATCAAACTCCTTTACTGCATCAATATGCTCACGTTTTCTAGGTTGTAAACTTCAACGATGTACACCGCATCGCAATTACCACAAGATATGTAATAAACAAGGCCCAACTTTTCTTTGTCAAGAACTTTGTCTTTGGGCTTACAAAAAATATTAGACAAGGCACATACAGGATTCATAGCTACCCCTGCACCAACTTGCTGCAAACACGCTTAATGAAGGCTTAGTGAAATTTTTTGTACGTAAGAGACCATAGTGATGATTTTCGTTTGTTGGGATGCGGTTTCAGAGCGAGCAGGCAGTCATTTGTGATGAAATCTTGGAAATCCATTTGGTATCAAAGTGTTATTGATCGTGCATATTTCATCTTTTTTTAAGCTCTTCCTTTTTTGTGATGTTCTCAGCTCAGGAGCAAATAGTTTGAAGAATGCTTAGTTTTTGTTGAAGTGAATTGCGGGAGGAAAAAGGTAGGTATCTGCCGGTATGTGTCAAATCTATGAATAAATTTATGCGTAGTACCAATTGGTTATGAACAGCTATGCCGATGAATGCAACGCGTCCGTTATTTTCACTTACACTGCTGTTGGTATCTATATAATGTACTGTGACGTAATTTTACTAAGTATTAAAGCAGCACGATTTGCTAAAGACACTTCAAATTCTAACTCAAATATTTATGCAGTTCACGATTTTAAAGATGGTAATGAGCTTGACGAAATAAATCAGTAATAAGCGCAGGATAGAAATAAAGCTGAAACTTTTCGACATCTTAGCAACTAAATTCATTTAAATGACCCTAAAACTATAAAAAGTTGTCAAATGGCGTTAAATTGGATTTTTTGTACAAGAAATCACAAAACTTGCCCGCCGGTTGGCACAGAGGAAAGTTTGTGCTAAGGTAATGCTCTTCTTAAAAATAAAACTGTTCGAAGGTGCTTATTGGAATAGAGGGTGAGAGCGTGATTGTTGCATTGAGGTTAATTTAGAATGACACTCGAATGTGACGTTTCATAGAATCTCGCTTTACCACGCTGTGCTTTTCGATGTCAACTTTACACCTAAATTTGTTTTTATTCGATTCGAAAGTTTTTAGGTTCGACATTGGGTGTCGAAAAGTCCTTTTGTTGTTTGCAAGGTGCCGAAAGCCTAAAAAGTTCGAGAACCACTAAATTAATATAACCCTATTTCTGTAACAGTGCAATGTGAAATTTGCTACTTGCCCAATTTTCTTGTCTCATTTTTTCTACTTATAAATGTAAGTGAAAGTCTTGTGTCTACAGTAAAACAATAAGCTGTTATCAACAGAAAAATACTGCACAAATAGCTTTTGTTTTACTACCGTGTTGTCTTCTGAATAAAGAGTCCAATATAATTAGAATCTAAAGTAAAGTTCAGGGTAATAAAGATGAACCGAAAATCTGCTAATTAGGACACAGACGTTGAAAAAAAATATTGCTGAAATTGCCTAATTTTAAAGACAAATATTTTCGTTTTACGCACTTAGCATGTTAAATCAAAAGGTTTGTTTACACTGGACGGGAAGCAACCAACCTTTGATGTCATCTACAACTTACAAAAGGCTTCAGCCACTGGCAAACTTTGCGAGCGTATAATTTATTTCTTATAAAGGCCAGCTTAACTCAATTTTCATAGCTTTTCGAGACATTCAAAAAATACAAATGAGGAAATTTTGAAAATTCTGTTTCAAAATTCGACTGGGTTAACGAGAAAATTAGCAGATCTGCTTCACTCCGAAAACCAATCCATTTCATTCCGACGTCATTGTAGAAGCTAGTCATGCAAATGCTAACGCACGAGCCATTGCTTTTTTCTCATACATTTGATTTAAATCCGACATTTTCTCCTTTCATTGCTGCAAGCTGGGTGGTGTAGTGGTTATGATACTCAGCTTTCAACCCTCCGCACCTGGGCTCGATTCGCGGTTGAGTTGTGCATGTATGATACAGCATGCAGGAATTTGGAAGGGGATGCACAAAACTACCTTTTTTTACTTCAAAACCTTGCATTACAGTTACGATTGGGGCAGCAATGCCAGCCTGAGGGGATAGCAATTACGTGGCACCAGCTTTTTTGCTTACGAAAGCGACGTACCGTTACGCTTGAGTGCTGCCCCCTGCGTAAGTATTGCACGACTAGCTCCTCGTCGACGTCATTGTACGACTAGCTATAATGATATTGGATGGATCTAAATGCAAGATGCTTTGTGATTGACAGTTAATGATTCAACAGTAGGTAGTTCAGGTAAACCAAGTATTAAAAGCATAATTAAAAGGGTTTACGAACACAAGGCATTATCTAGCAAGTGTGCTGAAGCTACAAGTTAGCTAAATAACGAAGTAAAATAGCCTACTGGTAAGTAACTGAGAGAATATGCTGTTACTTGTACAAAATCTCAGCATTGTGAAATAAAATCTTATCTGTATTCACAACAGTGGGTATCTACCATAAAGGTAACCAAGTAATGTCCTGGAAAAACCTAATACTAAAAATCCCGGTACTGAAAATGCTGGTATTTTCAAATTATGATACGGAAAAATGCCGGCACCAGAAAATTGCGGTAGTGAAAATTCTGATACTGTACATACTCGTACCAGTACAAGCAAATACTGATACTGAGAAAGGCAGTACTAAAAAACGGCAGTACTAAGTGCTGCCATTAAACAATAATTATTTTTTATGCTTATTTTTTTCTTGTTGAGGATTTTATTTAACCCCCTGACAATATTCAACCCCAAAGTTCCTCTCCCCAAAAGTCAGACTTTCACAAAAAACAAAGAATTTAAGCATTGTATTTTTAACTTTTTCTATAGAATGGCAATATTACTGCTACTATCATTTTCTAGTACCTGCATTTTTCGGTACCGGTATTTTTCAGTCCAGTACCGCAATCTTTCTGTGCCAGCATTTTTCAGGACATCTCTTGGTTAACATATTGGCTAACACCATTGTGATTACTGATACGCTTTTTTCACAATGCTGAGATTTTGAACAAGTAACAGTATGTACAGTATGTACAGTTACGCTATTTAGGTAACTTATAGCTTCAACACACTTGCTAGTTAATGCCTTGTGTTCGTAAACCCTTTTGATTATGCTTTTAATACTTGGTTTACCTGAACTAACTACTGTTGAATCAATAACTGTCGATGACAAAGTATTTGGCATTTAGATCCATCCAATATCATAATAGCTAGTCGTACAATGCCGTCGAAATGGAATGGATTGGTTTTCGGAGTGAAGCGGATCTGCTAATTTTCTCGTTAACCCAGTCGAATTTTTAAGTCAAGTTTTCAAATTTCCTCATTTGTATTTTTGAATGTCTCGAAAAGCTATAAAAATTGAGTTAAGTTGGCCTTCAAACAAAATTGTGCATGGATGGCCTATTTTGAGCAGGTGATATTAGTAACAACTCGCGAAGATTACCAATCTTCGCGTCGCGTCCAGTGTAAAAGCACCTTTAATCATTATTGTTTTTTATAGGAATTTGAGAGCTTTGAACAGGATGGAGCTATTTTCAGAAACGTTTCTCCAATTAATTGGAGAGCTGTTGCTCCTCCTTACAAAGGTTACAAAATGAATGGGACATCATCTGCTCTTGCTGCTTCCCCCAAAGTATCTAATGTAAAAAGAAACTTTTCAGTTTGTAATGAAATTCTTTTCTACTGTTTCTTTTGTATTTTTCAGCAATTACAAGTTTCAGATGCCGGTAATGAGAAACGACTGCATTTTTGTCTTTTCCTGCGAGCTCCAAAACCAAAAACTTGTTAGTTTCAGAAAGTCAAACTGGAATTAAGTTCTGACAGAGGGGTTTGCCCCAAATACAGTGCCAAAATAATGAAAGTTGGTAATATCGTTATCAAATTGGAAAAATTTTAAATCAAAATTAATTCTCCTGAATGTGGGAAAAAATGACTATTTTAATTTTCCAAAAAAAACTATTTGATGCCACTGTAATTTTTTATTGGATGCCACTGTAATTTTTTTTTTTTGACTTTTTTTCTTTTTTGTTTGTGCATTATTAGTCATGCATCATAAAGGAGTCATGTGATAGAGATAAGTACTAAAATTTTGCTATTTATTTATAATGCTTTTGATGTTGTGCATGTTTGCTCTTTCGTGACGGAAAAGCTTACTCACTCTTGTATTAGGCTGAAATAAATTTCAGCTCTGTTGGTAATTATAATGACAAAAAATAATGAAGCCGCCCACAATTAAAAACTTTTTGTAATTAGATTTTGTTTTCCAAGTTGCCTAGGCCATGAGACTACGAAGGGACCTTTTGGTCTCCGGATCGAGCTGCCACCTACCCACCTGTCTACCACACAAAATGGAGGCTTCACAATGTCCCTTTAATTGCTGAATGTCAAGCAGGAAAGCTGCGAATACCATATATTTTATAATCTTTAGTTTGACCCAACAGGAAATCGAACCCGAGTTTACCGTTTTGGTAGCAGACGCTTTATTCACTCAAGCTTTAGTAGATTGAAAACCGCTCTTAAATTTAAATCAACAAACTGACAACCAAAATAGATAAAAGTCTCGCCTTGTAATTAAATAAATATGGTGTGCATGACTAATCGACTATTGATAATACGTTAGAAACAATAATCAAAAATGCTTGTTGTTTAGCCTTCACGTTATGCTTATTATTGTACCAATACATGTAAAAAGAACTGGCTTTAGCTGAAAATAATCAACCGTGGGCAGCGCAATTCACAACAGTTGCGTCGTAAGCGCACGCGCAACTGCTCTAAAATTCGTACCGCGAAAGCGTTTCCGCAATCCCAATACTTGCGTGGCAAGCGCACGCGCAAGTGTGACGTTTTAAAAAGTATAATTCTGATTGACTCACTGCTCAAACTCCACTATAGGCTACGCCGTAGTCGCTACGGTACAAAACTTAAAACAAATTATGTACGCTACCAAATAGTAAACAAAAAATAGATAAACAAAAAAATTATTGATTTCATTTCAAAAATATAAGCTTTTGAAAATGCGCATCGTTTAACTCCGCTCACTTTAGGCAAAGAACAATGAAAAATGACGCTCTACAGTCAAGGCCGCACTTAAAAGAATTGTGTTAAATTCCACCAATAAAGTCTTCTCGGGTTTGCAAGCGAACGACTTCGGAGTAACTGTTTTTTCTAATAGCTTGTCAAGGAAATTGATTACTAGCTACCAGGGGTGCCGAAACCCGAGGGAAGGGGGGATATATCCCCCCAACAATTTGACTGTATATTCCCCAACAATTTAAGTATGGTCTTCATCTGCGTCCCCTCCAATAATTTGACTTTGGTGTGCATCTGAACGTAGGTCTGTACTTGAATTCGGGGAAAAAAAATGTTCCATTTCTGGTGAAGACCGTTTTTTTTGGTCTTCACTTAATTCGCTCACCTGAAAAAGGCTTGGTCTAGGTTCATTTCCCCAATGTTGAAAATAGGGCAAAGTTGGGGTGAAATTGCAAATTATCCCCCGATGCTCAACAAAGATTTGCACCACTGCTAGCTACGATGCTTTTGTGCTCTTGGAGCAATTAGCATTACTCTGCTCTGACGAATGGAGTATGTTAGAAAAGTCATTATGTATTTTGTACAAAAAAATTGAAGCAACTAAGAGCTACCGACGAGTAGAATGTTGATCAACAATCTTTTGCGCTCGTCACCAGCGCAGCACGAGCATCGGAACCGAAGTGTGATCGTCCTAATCTCAGTGCCGCAGGTCAATATTAGCATGCTCGTTTTAACGAATAGCCGCGGTGGCAGAATGGTTTGAACGCCTGTCCCACATTAAAGGACTGCTGCTACTTCAAAACCAGTGTATGTCTGTGGTTGCTGCAGGCATGGTTTCGAATCCCATTTATAGAGGGTGTTGTAGTTGCCCCGACCTCTACGGATTTTTTTCTACCTTCTTCAAAATAGGAGGTTGAGAAATAAAAATCGAGAATACAAAGTTTGAAAAAAAATTGAGGTTTAGTGGTCGCACAGAGACCTTTTTTACTCAAGATTTGGTGGTTGTTTGATTTTGTGCCGCTGGATGGTGCTATGTGAAATCTGCGTTACTAATGAGCCAGTGCAAAATTGAGCAATTACTTTTGGTCTAATGCATTGAAAAAAACTTCGCTACAACTTCAAAAACTTTTTACATTTATTTTTTTTTGTTTGTTTCTTTCAGAATTAATAGTGGTCAAAATTGATCACGTTTCTGTGTTGGGAAACTACAGTACAACAGAAACTTTATTTGAGTTAGACCTATTGTATCTATTTCGGCTGGCTGTGTAAAACAAAAGGAAACATAACCTTCAATGTTACTTTCTTAAAGAATAGCTTTAGGCCTAGTTATTAAAATTAATTAAGCTGCTGTCCTAACTATAGTAACAGCAGCAGCTTACTAAAACCATATTTATTATGGAAAATAAAGTTGGTCTTGAGAAACAGTTTCACTAAGAATACAAGAGCCAAAGCTGCCGTAAATATTTCATTAAGAAAGAGACGTTTCGACTAATTACCTAACCCATTTTCAATCTGTAAATAATGCGCCAAAAAAATTAGAGCAATAGGTAACCGGCAAGGTTAAACTGAACAAAACTATCAAAAAACACCGAAATTAACGCAATTTAGTTTTACAGTGTGAATTGAAGACAGTATGAAAGTCAAACGAAAATTACAGAACCCGAGCAGTCACTCATAAATTGAAAGATACCAGCAATATCTTTTGAAAGATATCTTTTAGTTGGTGCTCAATTTTCCAGCACGTTTGGAACTTTTGGCAATTTATAGTAATTTAGAATTTGATTTAAAATTTACTTTTACAATTTCAGTCACTGGTTTGGTTGATAACGTAAATGTTGGATATGCCTGCATTACTACAGGGATATATGTGGATAGAATAGTGTGTCTGAAAGTGAGGGTGCACTGGCTAATTACAAGCATTGCTACATATAGTCAGTAGCAAGGTATATAGTGATGATTTGAAGAAAACTGGTCGCTGGTATCTTTCAATTCATGAGTGACTGCACGGGTTCTGTAATTTTCGTTTGACTTTCATACTGTCTTCAAGAAAATTGGCCTGTATAAGTTAGCTTCTAGATGATTGTGCTTTGGCAGTTGAATGGATGAGTGGCGCTTGGTTAGATTTTAAACGAAAAATATTTTGACATGGTTTGGAGGAACCAATCACAAAGTACTCCCAAATCACTTTTTGAAAGCTAAATTTCACAATTGATTTTAGTCAACTGGGTTCATATGCGGTACTGGCATAATGATTAAAGGCGCCAGTGTTCGAAATTGTTGTGATTGAACAGAGCCTGCTTCAAATACTTAGTCTGCCATTCGTTTTATCCAAACCACAAATAAGTTAAAATCAACATTTTTTTTTATCAAACAAAATCACTTTGTCAGCAGTGCATACGATTGAGTTTTACACAAATATCGATAACCTTCAAGGTACGAAGGGGAGAATGCTGGAGAAAGAAAACCAATGAAGCTAGAAACTTGAACATATGATAAGCCTATACATGAAATTGAGCACCTGCATTTTTGGAGTTGCTACGTTACGTGGTTTGGGGCAGACGCGCCAAAACCTTGTGATAACGAAGTTTATTAGGTGATTTTGATAATTGATTGAGTTCTATATACACATGCTCTGCTGTGGCTTAGTGGTTTAAGGCGCCAGTACATAGAACCTTTGTGATTGCTAATATCTAGTTGGTCATCGATTTCTCATTCCCAAATTATATTGAATCCAGCATTCGTTGTTTTGATAAGGACAAAACCTGTTTTAGCAGTTTTTAGTTTGGCATTAGATATGATCAAAGGGGGTTCATTTGTTGTCCTAATTTGTGCGATGAAAAACCTAGTTGGGTCTTACAAACATACAAATTTAAATTGTTGCGTTGTAGGCAATTGGTTTTTGTTGCGTGAATTTCACAGCATTTTAGCAAAAATTCAATATAAGTTGCGTAATGAGCAAGGTAAGCATTTTCTTTCTCTTTCTTGCAACAAATTAATGACGACTACGCCAGAAAAACTAAAAAAAACATTAAAGAAAATTAAGGTTTAAGAACAAATGTAATAAATTGCTAAAATTATGCATGCAGCAAAAACATTTTTTTTGATTACGCAGGCTGTAATTGTTCGATTTTCAGTTAATAATAATATACGGCTATGTATGCAATGCGACATTTCTTTAGCCTCGCACATCAAACTCCGACTCCGAATGTTACTATCCAGCGTTAGTTTGCCTTCCTTTATGGTTTGATTTTATAGCATTTTTAATATAACATTTGTGCTTTTTATAAAAAATTTTGTTATGATGCTACTCAATCACCGCTGTTCTAAAGCACCAATACTCCAATAGGCTATCCACCACAGCGATAAATAAATAAATTGTAAACAGCATGCAAAGCGTTGAAACGGTAATTTTCAAATCTTCTACCATTTTGCAAAGCGGTGATTTAAGCGCTAATTTGCGACTTGAAAGTTTTTCATCAAAGCAATGAATTTACTAGGTTTTAGACAAAAATCTTGCCTTTTATTAATTGATTTTTGTCAATGGTTTTTGTCAATAACTTTTAGTAATTTTGAGAATGCGTGTTCTGCCGTAGCCAAGTGGTTTAAGGCGTCAGTTTATGAAATCTTAATGAATAAATATTGATTGAGTTGGACATCGATTTTCTCTTTTCAAGATCATCTTGTATTCAGCATTTTTTTTTTTTTTTTTTATTACTACAGAATATATGAAGTTGTGCACCTGCATTTATGGATACGCTACGTCACGTGGTTTGGGGCAGACGCGCCAAAAAGCTTGTGATATTGAAGGTTTATAAGTGATGTTAATAATTAATTTTCGTCATGTATACTGTATACACATGTGCTGCTGTGACCACCATGTAAAACCATTGTGATTGAATAGACCTGGGTTTAATCATCTAGCTGGCTATCAGTTTTCTCAATTCAAAATCATATTAAATTTACACATTTTGCACATTTTGTTTTGATTAAAACAAAATGTCTTTTAATATTTTTTATTTTGACATTAGATATGATCAGTGGGTTTTGGTTTTATTCTCTGTAATTCCTGCCCTCCGAATTGATCTTTTAACGGCTTAAGCTTGAAGACCACACAAACTTCAAATTTTTTTAGTGGCTTAAACTAAAGCGCTAGTGTTGTTAATATCAGTAGATATTTAACAGAAAAATACTTGGACATGGTTTGGGGGTACCACACCCCCATAAATCCCCACATGAACCCCACAAAAATCAATTTTTTGAACGGTTTAAGCTAAGGCTCCAATTTTTTGTGATACCAGGAGATTTATAAAAAACAAAAATTTTGACATGGTTTGGGGGTACAAAAAGCTTGATCGGTAAAAAATATTTCAAGCAACTTTTTAATCTTTAAATTTTTTTAACAAACTCAAACACGGACAGTTTTATTTGAGTTCAAGTTCAAGTTCAGAAAAATTATTTTTTCGAGAGCGAGTTCGGTTAAAAGACCAGGTTTTTTTTAGTTCAAGTTCAAGTTCTCAGCACTGTTTTGTCGTCGTGCTGAGCAAACTGGTGTACCTTAATCGTATCACCCCCGAGGTTTGCCCCAGTTGCTAGGCAAATTTTGTTTTGTTGAGCTTGCTCAGTTTTCTCTTCACAGGTGGAGATTGATGGGGGTTCTGCTCCTTCTGCATGTTTCACGCTGGTTCGGCTAGTTTTGAACTTCTCAATTCACTCACATACCGTTTTTTGGATAGTGCGTTGTCTCCATGTTGTGCTAAAAGTCTTTCGTGAATTTCTGCCCCAAAGGACCTTCTAACCAGAGTTGTAAGATGGGCCGGGCTTTACGGGCTCGGGCCTAAAGTTGACAAAAATCTCGGGCTTTATTTGGGCCTGAAAAGTAGTTTTTGTCTTAGGTGCACAAAAATATCAAAATAACTTGACAACATCGCTAAATTTTTAAGACCAAACTTGACTTTCGTTTTTTTTCGGGCATAGTTTGGGCTTCAATATAGTTTTTGGGTTCGGCCCGGGGTCGGGCTTATATTTTTGGGTTCAGGCCTAAACTAGTCGGCCCATTTACAACTCTGCTTCTAACCACAAACATTCGACCAAAGCACATTGCTTTTTCTGATGCCAATTTTTTATTATCGCAGCCAATTGGCATTTATTTTTGTTTATTGAGATATTCTGCAAAATAAATAAGCATACAAAGTCACGTAGCAAAATGAAACAAAATAAATTACAGAATAATCATTTCTGATAAGAGGTTGCAAAAAAACCATAGGCCATTTCCTGGAATAACTCGGGGCTCTGTCCAGGAATGGAGAGGTCGCCTGCAACCTCTCATCTTCAGTATAAAATCTTAACAGCATACAAACCTGATCCACTCAGTACAAGTAAAAAAATGCGCAGCAAATTCAGAAGAAATATTAATAAATAAACAAGTATAACAATACTCGCCATTCAGCACTCACATGAACAAAAATACAATCACACGGTTATGACAATAATCTGCTTAAATAATACTTCTAAACCCCAAATTTTTCGTATTGTTAGAAAAGAGTTGGTCGAGGACAACTGAGTCTGTGTAAATCCAACATCACATATTATTCAACCAGGAAAACCATCTAAATAAAGTCAGTCAGGGTGCTTTCTTAAATAAAAAGAAACTATTGTGACTCTTTTTCCAACATAAATTTTTTTACTCTTCTCTAATAGATAAAATAACTCTTTCTACGCAACTCTTTAATTTCTAATGGCAATTCATTCCATATTTTATAACCATTATATTGAATTAAACGTTTTGAAGTTGACTTTTTGTGATGCAATGCAGTAGCCCAGTAGTCATCACAAGCAAACCTGGTAGGATAATTAAGGATTTCTGATGGGGTTATAAAATAGTTTTGATACAGTTTGGAAGGGTTTTATTTTTATTTTTCAACATAAATTTTAATATTTCTAATTTAGAAATTTGGTGTAGATTCATTAAATTTAGTTTCTGATATGTAGGCAGCAGTTTTGTTTTAAAGGAGCTTGAATTATTTATAATTTTAACAATAAAATTTTGTTGAATCTGATTAGTCTTTGTTTATTTGGTAGCAGTATTTTCCCGAGATGTGATACCCTAGTAAAGGTACGGGTAAACGCAATTATAGTAGACACATTTCAGCACCGATTGAAGACCATGTCGCCTTAATTTGCGCAAAATTTTTTAGCAATGTAGAGCTTTTCAACAACAAGTCGTGTGTGATCCTTCCAGGTCAGCTTGTGATTCAGATTGTCACGTAAATATTTGATAGCTTTTTTGGGAAGAATTGCTCGATTTTGTGAGTTGATATGAAAGTAATCGTCTATGTTTTTTCTTGTATTGGTGAATAGTACACAGCGAGCTTTTGAATAATTGAGAGTTAGTCTATGAAAGTTGATCCAATTTTCTTGAAGTCCAAACTCATTTTCGCATTTCGTTTTTAAACTTTGAATATTGTTAACAGAACAAAGCAAAGCTAAGTCATCAGCATATAACATAATTGGGGATTTGCAAGAATTTGTCAAGTCATTAATGTAAACCAAGAATAAAAACGGCCCGAGCACGATATCTTGTGGCACTTTAATTGTGATTGGTAAAAGGGTAGGGAAGAACGGGGAGAAATGTTATAGGAACCGGTTGTACCAAACTTTAAAAACACAAAAATACAATGATTCCAACCTCTTGAATTAGGTTTAAAAATTTGTTTAGTCTTGCTTCATCATTTTTAGAAAAGCCGGCTATTTTTATTTTTAATCGTTTTGCGTGCTTCTGGCCTAAAGGCAACCAGCTCGGAAGTCTAGGGAAGAGCCACCAGAACGGCGACTACTTAAAACGAGCAATACGAAAAAAATTGTCTTCCCTCAGGAATCGAACCTGCAGTCTTTGGATTTTGGTCAACCGCTCTACCACTTGAGCTAGAGAAGACGTCTCCACGCATGCTTATGGTAGTGGAGCAGTGGGCCGGTAATCCGAAGGCTGCAGGTTCGATTCCTGTGGGAAGACAATTTTTTTCGTATTGCTTGTTTTAAGTAGTCGCCGTTCTGATGGCTCTTTCCTAGACTTCCGAGCTGGTAGCCTGTAAACCAGAAGCACGAAAAACGATTAAACATTAAAAATCTGGCCTAAAAACGTCAAAAACATCTTTATTTTTATTTTTTTATTTTTGAGGTTAAGAGGCTAGAAAAAGTGTTTTAGAGGTACAATTTTAAAATAATTACCCTTAATTAAAATTGAATACTCTAGCCAATGTTAAGATATTTGATACCACTTTTGGTGTTTTCAGCACGCTTAAGAATGCTTGTGTTAATACCAAACAACTTTTTTATTCCAACTAAGCTTAATTTTTGATAAAAACTGTAACTTCTGGAAAAACCTTGTCGGAGTGAAGTGTTACAGCTTGTAACAACGCACCCTGCTAAAAATTAATCAATTAAACTGTTTTGGCTTAAAATGATTAAACTGCTTTGGTTTGGTTTGAAATGATTACCCATTTAGACGTGAATACAATAAGCATTAAGGTGTTGTCAAATGAAGTAGGGTTGCAAGAGTGATGTCTCTTTGAACTATTAAATTAGTTCTGCCAATTTTACTTCAGGAATAATTTAACTTGTTAAATTCAATAGTTCTAATATATAATTTAACTTGTTAAATTATCGTTGTTTGTGGTTGAGAGATTGTCCCCTGCCCAAGCAGCATCGGTGCAATATCACTTAGGATATGTGACGCGATAACTTGTGAACTATTGAATTAGTTCTGCCTATGTAAATATTGTATTCGCACTGGGTGAATTGTTTATCTCTGTTTTTTAACTCATCGGCCCCCATGTCCAATTGGTCCCCTTGCGCATTTTATTTAAATTTTTTTCATCCCTGTCTATTATCCCACTTGGTCCCCTGCTCAGAGTTAATTTTAACTCCCCTCTTTTTTTCCGGGTTACTATGGTAGCAACTGCAATTATTTTTCACAATCATGTTTTGATTTTAAATTTATGAGCTAGTTTAGTCAAATTTCGAATTTCGGTTTGTTGGCCAGCTTTGTTTAGCTTTTGAATTTCGGTTTGAACGTTATCTCTGCCAATGAGCAAAACGCGAAAATCGAGTCCAAAGCAGTACGTGGGGAAAATTTAGGTCTGCCTTTGTAGTAGCCGAAGTTACGAGATGAAGACGATAGCTTATAACGATAGCTTAGTAATTCAAATTTACCGGTTGAGTTAGCTTAGATAAGGGAATGCTTCCACAAAGGGGCTCCACCTCACCTGCGTCACTATGGGTTGAAATGATTACCGTATCTATTTAGACGTGGAGACAGCATTAGAGCCCGGGTTTCCTCAATCGAAATGCCACCAATAATAAAAATGTGACAAAAAGCCTATTGTTTCTTCAGCTTCAGGTTCTTTTAGCATCTTCGCGTGCAACAGTACCCGCGTACAATAAAAATTAACAATAATATTGAAACCAAGGGGCCTCGGGCTCCCTCAATTCAATTTTCGTCAAGCATTAAAACGTATAACTTGGGTGAAATAAAAGGTTTTTGTCCTAAACGTTGCTACCTCAGGCTCTTAGTTAACCTCTTATGTACGTAATGCAATAACTAAGACCGGATTTACCAAATGGCACAGTGCTAAGGGCCTCGCGCTCAGATGGTAAAACTTGTTTTGGTTTGCACCTATATTTGGCAGGAATATGTTGCCAAAATCCTTAGAGTGACAGGAGCCCCGCGCAGTGTAAATCCGGCCCTGGTAATAACATGGTTAGTACAGTAGGCGTAACCATCTATTCTACCATTTTTCATTGAATAAACTATTGAACTTGAATTGCGAGGGTCTGGACCCCCTGACCGTAAATGTATTCCTGTAACTGGTTATTTATTTGCAAAAACAAAATCTCTACAGAAAATCTTCGATTAGATTAAAATTTACACTAAAATATCATCGGAGACGATGTATCTTACTTCCTCCTACCTGAGCCAAATCACTTAAAATTTTTGCGCCAAAATGCAAGATTTTAAAGGTGTTTTGGATTTAAATTGCAAGTAAACATTGGATTGAACAAATAATTTTTTCAATTGGCTTTCAAATGTTAAAAATCTAGTTCTTTTAAAAGGCTTCAAACCTGGGATGTGAAAGCGGCAATTTTTGAATCGCTTCCGCTTCCACCCTTAGGGGTTCCGCTTTCGCTTTTACCACTTGATGACGTAGTTTTTGCTTAAAATTTTTCGATCTTAAAATTTTTTGGCAAAATTTTTTTCCAGTTAAGTCAAGATAAAACAGCAATAGTATCATCATCTCAAAAACATCATATAGAACCAAATTATATCACTATATTCCGTGGTTAGTCATCGCAAGGATCTGCGCATGGACGTAGTTAGAAATTCGGATTTGGATCGGTCAAAAGCAAAAAGTCCTGTCACATGGTGGTAAAAGAATGGGCGATTATTTGTGGTCTGGATACGGATCTCCAAGCGCTCGGAAAATACCTTATTTCAATTGCATCTGCGCTCTTAAGCGAAAATCTTTGCTTGGCTATAATTAGGTTGTTCTGGGGCAAAACTTCTACCCTTTCAGAATTTTTTTTTTTTCAATAACTCGTTTGTATATGTATGGTTTGCTCAAAATTTTTGCTAGCAACTGGTATTTTTTTGGACAGCAAAATAAAAATACAATGCTAGAATTATTACCATATTCGAATAATTCTTGTAGGAAGCGGTATACTTAACAATAATTAAGACAAGCATTTTTAACACCATGTTCAAACATCATACAATTTTAGACTTTGTTTGAGAGACGAAGTGATGCTCTTTTCTGTTTGTGTTTTAAGAATATGTTGTCGCAGAGAAAGAAATTAAACTGCTGGAAAAAAACCTTTCTTTATTTTGGTATATATACTGTGTTGTACGAGTAAGGCTCCAGATTTTTGAAAAATAGGCAAAGGCCAACATTTAAAATATTTTTGAGAAAGTCTTTAAATTTTAGGACTAAAATAAAGAATTCTTGAACACTTAAAATTTTTAAAATGAGATGGTTAGCTACATGGATTATCTTTAAGTTGATAGGGGTGGTGATGCCCTGGGTCTAAGTGAACCACAAGCCTTTAAAAATGTTTCTTTGCGAATAATGATCGATAAAACATTTACTATTGGTGTTATATTTCACAAAAAATTGCTCTACATTTAAGCTTTTGACTTTCTATGTAAATGGCGTAAGTGGAAGCGAAAGCGGTACCCTTTGACCGCTTCCAGCTTCCGCTTCCGCTTGTGCTTCTACATCCCTGCTTCAAACACGAGCAAAATGTGATTGAATGGCATTAAAATAGTATTTTTTTTACGAAATTACAAAAAAAAAACACCAGCGGCTGGAGGCAAAGCTCCCCGACCCCCATAGTCTCCGGCGGCTGGGGGCTCCGCCTCCAAACCCCCGTCTGTGCTATTTTTAAGTTACACTAGGTTACTCAACACGTCTTCAAATTTCAACATTGTCACTTTTGAACAATTGGTTTTAAGCCCTCCTCTCTTAGCAAAACCCTGGTAAGTACCAAACCAGGCCAAGGCTTGTGATCTTCCATGCTACGATGTCTTCGCTCTACAAGAAGTTCCTCTTTAAAAAACTTTTGATGGCGTCGTTTCATGAGATTTGTGGTTTGCCCTCGCCTCCAATCAAAATTTCTTGCTACGCCTATGGTTGGGTAAATTTATTTTTATGAAAAAGTATGCCAAGAACTCATAAACGAAAGACTGAAAATGGTTTAATACCTGTTTCTACCTATAAAGAGGCTGCAAAGAGGGTCCTAAACCGTGGGGAATTGCTTCGAAGTGTTGCTGGTGATTTCGGGGTGAGTACAATTTTGAGGCAATTTTTGTGTTGCTGGTTATTAACATTAATTTTGCCTACTGATTAACTTTTGCTTGTAATTTGTGTAGTTTATGTTATTTTGAATAATTGGCATTTGCTCACAGTTTTTAGGTATTTTGATAGTTTATTAGGCTAAACTTAGTCATGTTGCTTGAGGTAAACTTCATGACACTTCATCGGTTCTGTAAAAAAGTAAAGAATAATGAAAAGCTCTAAGTTGGATGCAAACGTACTGGTATGGTTTTTCCTTTGGAGCTTGAAACAGTGGCGTAGGAGCATGCGTTGTCGTCCCTGTCTTTCGTTGAAAATGCCGCCCTAAGCAGGACTTAAATTGTAGGGGGTACGCGTTCCCCCATCGAGGGTTAGCATCCCCATCGAGATTTAGCGTTCCCCATCGAGGTTTCAGCGTCCCCCCTAATGAGATTTTAGCGCTCTCCATTAAGAGGAAGCGTCTGAACGATTAAACAAAAAAATGGCTGTCAGCACCATAAATCCCAACTTCCGGCCGAATGTAGTACCAAATTGCGGTGAAGACCTTTTTTTGGGGGTTCTTAAGTTGAGTTTTGGGACAAAACCCCTTCGAATTTCGGTAAAGATCTTTTATTTTATTTGGCATTCAATCGAATTTGGGGACAACATCCTAAACTTGAAGCTAAATTTTCACTAAATTTCAGCGGCATTCCACATTCGTTTGGTTTAGGCTGCAAAAGCATCACCCCATGCAAAATTTTACAGTTTAAGTACATGCCCTAAGTAGACTGCACCCAATTTTAAAATACTTTCTCGTTCAAGTGATCTTTTCAATAATGTGCGGGATCTCAGAAGTTCTGTATTGCTTAAGAAAAGGCCAAAAATAAAACGTTAAGTGGTGAACAAATGTATTGGGCAAATAAAAGATTAATAGTCGCCTCAAAATTGAACTTTTGGAGCTTTCGCCGAAGTAAAATCAGCGATGATGTCTTCAAAATTAAGAATTTGAACGTAGTCTCTTTTTATAGAAAGAATCGATAGAGCTGATAGCCGATCATCATTTATGGTAGAACGTAATACGACTTTATCATTTTAAGCTTTGAGAAACTCCTCTCACAGCTCGCAATTGAAACACTAATGGTAAACTGAAGTTTCAGACACAAGCATAAATACTGGTGTCGAATCTAGTAAAAATGATTTTGCTAACCACTGTAAAACATCAAATGCTGTTGCATTACGATCAAACGTGGTTTCACTGATATTGGCCAAACTGCTCAGATATCCTACTCAGATATTGGCCAAACATTGGCAAAACGTTGGCAAATTTGCCGACGTCTTGCCAACTCTGCCAACTGATGATCAACATTGGCCCGATCTTGCATGTTTGCTGGGTAGGGACAACTCACGAAGGTTACTTCGCTTGCATCCAGTGTAGACGCACTTTCAATTATAATTATTTTTTATATAAATTTGAGTGCTTTAAATAGGATGGGAGCTATTTTTAAAAACGTTTCTCCAATGAATTGGAGAGCTGTTGCTCCTCCTTGCAAAGCTTTCAAAATCCATGGGACATCATCTGCTCTTCCTGCTTTCCTCAAAGAATCTAAGAGTGAAAAGACTCTTTCCAGTTTGAAATGAAAAATTTTTCTTGTGTTTCGTTTGTACTTCTCTTCTATTTCAACTTTCAGTTGCTGGTGACGAGAATTGACTGCATTTTCGTTTTTCCTGCGAGCTCCTAAATCAAAAATTTGTTTGTTTCAAAAATCAAAAAGAAACTAAGTTCTGGCATAGGAGTTTGCCTGGCGGAGTCGTAAATAATGTATCAAAACAATGAAAATTGATAATATTGTTATCAAATGAGTGAAAGTTTAAATTTAAATAAATTCTTCTAACTCCAAAATTTAAATCCAAATTGCTTTAGTCGAAAAGATTACTTTATCAAAACATCTCGACGTCGTCATTTTGTGTAGATTTTGACCAAAATTATGTTTGAAGAGTGCCTTTAACCAAACTTAATGCCTCTTACTCAAAGATCGAAGCCTGATCACCTTTATTTTCTCCAGGAATTACGCGTCAATAAAACTGACTAAAACTTAACGAAATAAAATTACAAAACAATCGTGAAAAGCTCATTGTATATTCGAAGTACCGTATTAAACGTAGCTACAAAAACGCAGGCAGGAATTTCAATTAGGTGGGGGGCAAATTCAAGCGCGCAACTACGATTATGCTAAAAAGAGGCTCAAACAAAACAATACAATTTTCTTAAAAAAATATCTAATCTTGCCGCAGGGTTGCGAACTAAATCAATTTTCATTCGAATTCAAATTCGAGTTTGGTCTATTTAACAAGTCCGAGTTCAAGTTTGAGATCAAAAATTTAATTTTTTCGCACTATGAGTAAAATCGTAAGCGTACGAATGTATCCTTAGTTTGCTTTAAACAGAAATTTGGTAGCCGAACGAATAGACATATACCAGTTTACAAGTTGTCAATTGGTTAAAACAAACCAAGATATACGTTAATGAATTTACACACAGCGTAGACCAGTCTTTAATTGCACAAGAAAAGTCAATTTTGAACTACTTATCCAGCAACGTTTAGCGCAGCATGAAAACGTTGTAGCAGCTGAACAATTACTGTTTTACTACTTGAAGTTTAATTCAGTTCTAAATATCATGCCACGTCAAATTCTAAAAATCGATGACACTTATAAGAAAAAGGCTTACAATGCTAGCAATACAGTTGTGCTGGTCGGTACTTCCAGAAAAGTTCTATATATATATAAGGTACCTGACCCGAATAAGGCCCATCTAACACATTTTTTACTCTAACTGCAAAACTACTTCTGATAATCGGTTGAAACTTGGTATTATATTTGTATAGATTCATGCTACCAACATACTAAAAGCATGATACCAGCTGAACTTTAGTTTGTGTTTTATACACAAAATAAAAAATTACAAAAATGGGCCTTATTAACAACACGCGCTCCTAATAAGGCCCATCTTGTTCCCTTATGCTTCCTAACAAAAACACTACAATCTAGTCGTAGTAACACTTGTAATCAAAGTTAACCACAAGCAGTTTACAGAAATTACTGGAAAAAAGATCAGCAGTAGGGCTACTGCAGCACTAGTATAAGCAAAATATTCTTCAGGGGGATAAAAGGAAGCATGGCTCTTCAACATATCAAAGATACACAAAGCTGGACAGCGCTGTTACGAGCTTTTAGCTCTCATCAGCAGCCCTCGGCATATCTAACCAAAGGGGAGACTTGATTTCCGAGGTCACGCAGAGGGTAGCCATTGTATTAAGGATAGCCTATAGCTGTCCTTAATACAAGGGTCCAGCAATTTTTCCCTTGTTTTGCAAAGTACCACAAGTGAAAAACTGTTTATTCCCTACAAATTTCCAGTCATTGTACAGGCCAATAAGATTTGTCCAATTGGCCGAGAGATTTGTCCATCTGGGGAAAACCTTTGATTAGACATGCTGAGGGCTGCTGATGTGAGCTAAAAGCTCGAAACAGCGCTGTGCATCAATGACTCAAACTCAAGCTGCTTGCGGCTGCAGGGTTGGTGCTTGATCTGGCCACCTAACTGCCGGTGGAAGTTGTTCTGACTTCCCAGGAGTCGGCCACGAAGGACGTCACGCTTGTTCAATATCGAAGATATTTACAAAAGGACATATATTTAATCGAAGATGATCGAACACTTCAAATCCAAGCAATAAACAGTCTTGTTGTACATTAAGTCATGATGCATCACATTAATAGCATTTCATGCAAAGGAAATTGTCCTCGTCATCTAATTCTAAGCCTACACAGTCTTCATGCTTTTCAGAATAAGCACGGATACTTGCTCAATGCTGTACCTTTGCAACAAGCAGCACAATACCATAAAGTATTGTTGGAAGCCAAAGCAGAGCGACTCTTTTTTCTTGGTTTTGACTCAGTATTTTTTTTTTTTGCAAACGCCTTTATCAGAGGCGCCCTTGCCACAAGTGATCGTAGCCTATGTGCAGCAGGCTATCATACCGTAATTAACAAATTTATATAATTTAATCATCTCTGAGACGTTTCTGAACTACCATGTAGGCTACCTATTCCAGCAAGCTTTCACCTTATGTACTTGACTGTCAGTTCCCAAGTACTGCACCAGTACCAGGTAGCTGTTCCCCAAAGCATGGCAGGTTGACTCCTGCCATGGGCCTTGTTAGGAACATGGACACAGATAGAAAAACGCTTACTCGCAAATTGTGACAAAAATATTTACTAAAACAAAAAGCGTTTTTCTGTTTGCTATTAAGTCTATTTTAACCCAAAACTTTTAACTTTTCAAAAACTCACTCCTAACTAGAAGAAAAATTGCATCTCGTTTTCATCGATTTAAAAAAAAACATAAAAATGAATACATGAAAAAATTATTTTCGCTCTAGCAAAATGATCCTTGGATGAAAAAAGCTGAAATGTGGTAAATCACAGTGAATTTATATTAGCTTTTAGTTAGAGTTCAGAAATTTTTTTTATGTGACCCATGAGACAAAATCTGCGCAATAGGCCTTATTAGGAACCGGGCCTTATTCTGGTCAAGTACCTTATATATATAACATGCATATACTAGAGTAAGTGATTTTCGCAGCACCTACAAACAGTGCTCGATGCCAAACTAGAGCTATTATTTAGGTGAAACTATTCAACATAATCTAAAATGTGCGACCGTTGGTTTCATGTTTATTACAATCATCAGGCACATTAAATTTCTGTAAAAAAGCAAATGCATCATACATCAACTGAATGGGTATTATAATTCTCTATTTAATGCAAGTAACTTAGCCTCTTACCGTCGAAAAGTTGCAGTCCATCCTATTAAATTCTGCCTTGGTCCCTTACTGAAATCCAAATCTTTAGTACCAACTCACTCCGACTAGCTTATTCTCTGCAGTTTAATCAAGCAGGGAAACTGATTCCTGCTTATTTTTTTGTTGCTATCGGGTTGAATTTCAACTTACAACTGAGAGGATCAAAATAAAATATCTTTATACCTGTATATAAAAACTATTGCATCACAAATCGTAACTACATACGAAAAAACGTAATAACGAAAATTAGGTGTACTAAAGTTTATGTTGGAATGCTATATTTTACTGTTGTCGAAATAAAAAATACTGTGGTAAAGTTATAGAAGAAATCGGGAAATATGCCGTATAATCTTAACACGCTCAAAACCGCAACTGTTACGTCACAACGTTATAAAAACTAACTCGAAGTACTATAAAACATTAAGGTTTTACGCTGCTCAGTTTATACTTTCGGCGGTGGCGGCAACGGGACACGAACTCATCTCTCTTATTAATGCAAGTGTCATCAGCCATCGCAATGAGCATCTTTTCTGTTGTGCACAAATCACATCTTCGTGTCCCGCACCTGTAAGCTGGCGCTTTAGCTATGATTTTCCATTAGAGTATGATGGAAAATCATAGCTAAAGCGCCAGCTTACAGGTGCGGGACACGAAGATGTGATTTGTGCACAACAGAAAAGATGCTCATTGCGATGGCTGATGACACTTGCATTAATAAGAGAGATGAGTTCGTGTCCCGTTGCCGCCACCGCCGAAAGTATAAACTGAGCAGCGTAAAACCTTAATGTTTTATAGTACTTCGAGTTAGTTTTTATAACGTTGTGACGTAACAGTTGCGGTTTTGAGCGTGTTAAGATTATACGGCATATTTCCCGATTTCTTCTATAACTTTACCACAGTATTTTTTATTTCGACAACAGTAAAATATAGCATTCCAACATAAACTTTAGTACACCTAATTTTCGTTATTACGTTTTTCGTATGTAGTTACGATTTGTGATGCAATAGTTTTTATATACAGGTATAAAGATATTTTATTTTGATCCTCTCAGTTGTAAGTTGAAATTCAACCCGATAGCAACAAAAAAATAAGCAGGAATCAGTTTCCCTGCTTGATTAAACTGCAGAGAATAAGCTAGTCGGAGTGAGTTGGTACTAAAGATTTGGATTTCAGTAAGGGACCAAGGCAGAATTTAATAGGATGGACTGCAACTTTTCGACGGTAAGAGGCTAAGTTACTTGCATTAAATAGAGAATTATAATACCCATTCAGTTGATGTATGATGCATTTGCTTTTTTACAGAAATTTAATGTGCCTGATGATTGTAATAAACATGAAACCAACGGTCGCACATTTTAGATTATGTTGAATAGTTTCACCTAAATATAATGTGCATATACTGTATATATTATATATACAATGCTAGTTATATATTGAGCAAACTGCAGAGTACGCTATATAAGTACTGTAAACAACATCAAAATTTATACTGTCGATATATACAGAAAGTGTCATTTACATTACTTGTCGGAGATAAGCAACACAACAAAGTTTTTGATCAGTTTCAGTTCAACAATTACAAAGATACAAGCAAATTATGCAGTTATATCAAGATCTACAAATAATGATGAGCAAAACGGAAAATGCGAAAGGATAACCAAAAATAACAATCATTTTATAATTGTTAGTAATCGTGAAAAAATTTTGTTACTGATTAGGGAAATTTTGTACTAGTAAAATAAACGAAAAGAATATGCAAACTTTCTTCTAAAATGCAGTTGACCGAAGTTTATTTGGATACTACGTATATATATGGATTCTTTTTTGAAACAACAGCTAAAAGTGCTATATTTTGAGGCCATTCATGAGGTGGAAATGATGGAATACGTACTAGTTGAACTACAGTAATGCATTTTTTTTCTTTCTTTCATTAAAGTAATAGCAAAACCTTCGAATCAAATGCCAATATGCCGAAGCGTGTAACGAGTTTGTAGGGCTCATCTCCGCGTCATTGCACCCGCGCAACACAGCTTCTTTCTAAGAAATGTCGCGGCGGTGGCGAGCTGTTGGGAAAACTGCGTCCTCTTTTATTGGCCCGAGATTTGAACCTCAGACCTCCCGCTCCAGAGACGAACGCGTTAACCGCTCGACCAACAGGCCGGTATAACAAAAACTTGTTTCTCCTATTACTAAAATAAAGCATTGCTGTATTTTACTGTACTGCTGAAACAAAGCAAAAATTTCAAAGAGGTTAATTAAGTTCTAATTTAAGTTGCGGTTCATTTAGATCCCTAAAATCACCAACTTTTTTCACACAAAAAACAAATGTTAATAATACAGTTTACAAAACAGTTTAAAATAGCATAATTTTTAAGAGTTGTCGATGCATAAGTTCTAAATTGGTGAGATCAGATTAGAACACATAGAAGAAAGTAAACAAAATTTTGATTACTAATTGAAAATTATTTCGACATATTCAACAAATTATCTGCTACGAAAAGTCTAAAATGGTGTTATCCTTATTGTTTATCGGTAGGGGATTTTGCAAAAACGCCCCTTTTTGATTTTTTTTTGTGATAAATCCTTTTACAAAAAAAGTTTTCCTTTTTAAAAAAACTCTACTGTAGTCAAATTTATTAATAAATAATTTCTGAAAACATGAATTTGCTGGAGGAAGAGAAGTTTTCCGATTTTAAGGTTTGCGAAGGCACTTCAGGAAAGTTTGTTCATTTTATGATTTATAGAATATTTAATTTAAATGACGTCACAAAACTTTTTGTGACGTAATCACTTAGATTTATTACGATTCAAATTTAAAACAAAAATCTATGCACACAATTTGAACCGCCTATGACGTCTTTTAAGAACGACATAATTTCTTCAAACACAGCGTCACTTTTTTACGTCACTTTGTTGACGTTAAAAATCAAAAAAATTTTTGAAAAATTTTGGTAAACACCAACACACTTGTCAAGTTTAATATTTTCACGACTTCCGTTTGAAGAGGTAAGTAGGGAAAGGGAATGCATTGGTCAAAGAGCCAGCTAAAATAGGGCTAAATTTTTTTGTAAAAAATGACCATAACCAATTCTTTTAAAAGGATCAAGTAAACAATATTTCTAAAATTCTTGATTTTCTCAATCAATTGATTTCTTAAAGCATTGAGACAGAAATACGCAAATATGTGAAAATAGGTTTAATCGCGTTCAACAGCAAAATTTATTGAAGCACTAAGCTCAATTAATCTATAATTGTTGTTCAAAAGCTGAATTCATAGCAAAAGATGACTGAAAAAAACAAAAAGTAACAGTTTTATGATATGGTTTGTGCGATACAATTGTTTTTTGAATGATAATGTTTATCTTTAATTTTATCCAAAAAATTTTTCGCGAAACTTGAAATTGCGATTCCGATGCCGACAATTTTGTCCTTGAAAGCTTTCCAAGCCTTTTTAAACCACGAACGATTTGCTGTGACGAACGCTTCTACCATTTCGTCTAATTTATCAGACGTGTTTTCGAACTTTTCGTAAAACCTTTCATTTGCAAAACTTTTATAGTCCGTTTCCATCTGAGACTTAAGCATCCTGTGATGACGTCTTATTTCGCTTTCCTCTTTTCCTTCCGCCACCTAAAAATAAGAAAGTTATAACTTATAATAACAAATTAAAAAAAAAACTTGCCTGCCATGTATAGTGCAATAGAAATATAAGATTCAACGCCGCAAACAAAGTATATCTTAAAATCTCTCAAAGAGGGTTTTTCGTGCTATTTTACCATTTATGACCATTTTTTTTCGATAAACATTGAGAGGTTCTGCAAGAATGGCAGCGATGGTCAGTTGCTATTATTTTGTAGTAAGTCTTTTGTAAGGATTTTTCAAACCAAGGTTATTTTTTTGATGAAAAGTGTGCCGATCACAGGGCTGGCACTGTTCGGTGACAAGATATTAAATATGCAACAACAACAACAGTCAATAGAAAGTTTGTTTTCATGAAACTTGTACCCAACTTTAATGCTGATTTTATGTTGGCGCTGGACTCCGGCAAGAGTGCGTTTTGTCAATTAGCATCTTCATTATATTCGTACAACGGTCAAAAAACGTTGTCTAATTGAAAAGAGTTTTACCCTAAAAAGTTTAAAATTTACCGTTTGCTATTTGCAAGTGATTTAGTTCTGAGCTTTCTGTAAGTTGAGGAGGCAAAGGTTAGACGTGTTTTTAAAGCTCTTGCTTGAAAAAGTTTGAAACCAAATTTGAAACCAAATTAGGAAGTTTTACAGCAAGGATTGCATAAACTGATTTAGAATAACTTACTGATTTTTTTACTACTAACAAGTACACAATGTAGTTTGTCGAAGTTAGTCAGGATCACTCATGTGTCAAATCAACCTCCCAGCAGCTTTGATTCAATGGACTACTATCTTTTGCAAGATGTATCCGCTAAAATATTAGCCAAATATACTCTCACAGACCACATTCTTATTACTACCGGCATAAGACAAGGCTGCCCACTTGGCATGCTGTTATTTTCCATGGCAAAGGATGTATTTACTAAGAAAATTTGTGCTTCATCGATCAAAGACCTTTCTCTTGGCTCTGCATCAATAAAATTACAGCAATATGCTGATGACGCCATACTCTTTCTCACTGATCCGTCTGAAGTAAGCTCTGCACTGCAACTCATTCAAGATTTCTTTTCTCATTCCAATTTGGAAATTCAAAAAAAAGACCAACTTTCTGTCTAACAACAAGCATTTTTCAGAAAAATTTAGAAAGCATTTACCGGAAACTAAATACTTCAACAAAAAAAAATAGTTGGTATTCGATTCTCTTTGATCTTTTCTACCCTAAAACGAAATTGGTCTGGTATGAAAGGTATGATCAAGGGCATAGCTTATTGCCATAAACATCCCAATCTCTCAATGTATGGTAAACTTTTGTTAATTACGACTCTACTTCTGCCTCATATCACTTTTACAGCAAGAATGTGTTAATAATTGCCTAAGAAAAACACAAATGCCAATCTCAAAAATTCTCCACAAGTTTCTGTGGTCCTCGCATTTTTTTTTTGAGCCAATCAGTCGGATCGCTCTGTCCAAAAGTTTTCAACATGTAGGTTTTGGAATGGTTTTCGGCTTGGACCAATACTGCTTTTTTGATACGATTTAATTACCTTACTATCAACCCAACTCCCAACCGCTTTTGGATGTCGTATGCGCTCTATAACCTCTGCGATCGAATCCGAAGTATTTACCCAGAAATGTTTTTTAACAGCATGTCTCACAATCCGGAGTCTAGCACTGACTGAAATCACTTTCTTTTTTACTTCGTTAGTTGCATTTTTCTACAGAGCAATGGAACAACATCTATCACAAACAACTCTATCTCTATCTTTTGGATTCAAATAATCCTAAAGATAAACAGCTTTACCAAACTTTGGATTCAAACCGACCAAAAAATAACAGCAGGTTTACCAAAAATAAACAGCTTCTTAAAATCTTCTTTTTGGTTTGATTGTTTTTCAATGTTTTTCAAAAATCTTTCCAACAAGCAGAAAGAAGTCACTTTCAAAGTGGCACATTTTACCTAGGCAAAACTTGACACCAAGTACCTAGCCAAAAACTTTGCAAGCCAAGTTAACTTGAAAGTTGAAGATTAACATACTCCAGCTTCACACAGGCTACCGCTAGCAAAGATTGCTGAGGAATATCCAGTCTCATTTTAAAAAGCAGGAAAAGTTAAAAGAAATCAAATTTGACCTATCTTCGTTAAATTCACTGATAGAGATGTCTGCTATCAACTACACAAGAAAAAACTTTAATACTTTAATTTGCAAAATTACTATGGAATTTTTGCACGTAACTGAAAATCTGACTAAGCTTAAAAAATAATTGTTTATGCAAGCCAGAAAATTGAAACAGATCTACAAATACCACTATTTGTGGATCAAACAAGGTCAAATTTTCCTAAAAAAACTTCATCTTTTACATTTTTCAAAATTTTCAGTTAAAATGATATGCTCTTAATACAGTAACCAGAAACTTACAAACTATTGAGTTCAACAAGTACTTAAATTGTAGGTTGAACGCATTCACCATCCATCGAGACTTAGCATCCCCCAAATGCGATTTCAACGCCCCACATTAATCGAAAGCGACATGAATGTTTAGATAAAAAAGTGGTTGTTAATTCCAATAAACCGCGATTTCCAGCCGAAAATACTACGAAATTGTGATGAAGATAATTTTTTTGGCTTTCACTTAAATTTGGGTAGGAAATTCGTACTAAAAGAAAAGAATTTGAATTTTTTCTGAATTTAGGGCAAAATTTTCACCACCTTGTTGCCCCATTCGGTATGCGTCTTGTTGAAGGCTGCAAAAGCGTTCCCTCATGCAATACTTTACCGTTATGCTGAGTACATCCTTAACACTAAGTCATAATTGTGCACGTATATAGTCTCTACTCTATTACGAAAGATTAAAGTATGTCTAATTCTAACTCAAACGAAAGTAGGTAAAGAAAACCACGGCAGTATTGCCTGAATTCCTGACACCAGGTCATGCAGGAGTATATGGCAACAAAGTGGCATACTATGAAGCCAAATAGAATCTAAATCAAAAACCCATGGTCCAAAACCTTTTATTACAATCCCATATGCTAGTTGTGTTAGCATGGTTAAGAACTGGTCCACAGATAAATAGAAATCTTTGTGGATTAAACAAAAAGACTACTTGAGGATGAAGTAGTCTGTTTTTGGACGTCTTCGCGACTGACAATGCATCGTTTTAACCTCAATAAGCCTCAATTAAATAGAATAGAGCAAGTTTTAACTTAGCATTGCAATCTAAAGCAGCATTAAAAACTACAGATCGCACTGAGTCTTCTTTATGTTCAAAGTGCATTCTAGATAATGAAACACCAAATCAGCATGTATAGCCAAAAGCAAGTTTTATCACAATATTCGTGCTAAATATTTTGGATTTACTAAGACCACAGTTCACAATGTGGTAATAAAACGCAACATAAGCTAATTGGCAACGTACTTGAAGAAAATCGGAAAACTTGCTGAGTTCCCCCAGTAACAAAACAATAATAAACATAGCAATGAGGCCTGTTGCAATGAGTCAAAATGAGGCCTACGAAATGTGTAAGTAGACTTTACCAAAAGTAGCAAAATGGCTTCCAACACTGTTCATTAACACTAATTAACTAATAATAATATTACCAACGAACAGATTTGCTCGCGTCCAATTATGTTACGTGATTTTTGTATTAGCAACTTCATGTCATTCAATGCTATCATTGAAAAGCTATGTGTATTGTTATTTGGATGTTTTAAATTTAACTTATTTTTTTGGCCAACCCAGAAATTTCTCCCAAACTACTTTATATATATATATATATATATATATACATATATATATATATATATATAATATATATATATATATATATATATAATATATATATATATTTTGAAATATAATTAGTCTTTCATAAATCATTGGCTTTATCAACCTTTTCAAAATCTACTTTATTTGTCGCCTATACGTTCATCATTTTTACATTTAACTTCATTTCGGTGCTTGTCAGCTTCTAGCTTCCTTTCTTTGCTGTCACATGGTTAGTGGAAAGCATTTGGGGTAGTTGCCCGCACGCGACATGACGTAACAGAGTATTGTGTTTACTCTGGGTTAATATACATTATGCATCTGCACTAACAACGGAAAACCTTTTTCTGCATCCCTTTAATCGTGGTAGGTGTAAATCACGCTTAACGCTAAAAATTTTT
>CAWYPQ010000132.1:0-31323 GCA_963965965.1 Trididemnum nubilum
TAAATTTTTTTTGAATTGAAAATTGTTAAAATTAATAAATTAAATTAAATTTTTTGAATTGAAAATTGTTAAAATTAAAATTATTGAAATTAAATTTTTTTTTGAATTGAAAATTAATAAATTTTTTAAATTAAAATTATTGCATTAATTTTATAAACAACTTCCGGCCTTGTCCCGGGCGTATTTGATCATGACTCAATAACAATGTCCCAAAATAACATTTTTTTTTATCATAACATTTTTTCAATCATAACCTTTATTCAGTACTTTGAAAAAAGCAAACAAAATCTATAATTTTTTGGTGTGCTGCTTGAAGTAAGCTTTGAGGTTAAAAAATTCTTGGGCGTTTTGAAAGCTATTCGATCATTGGGTCTAAAGAGAACTCATCACATTACCTTTGCAAATCGTTTTAAATATTTAGCCATCTACCCATAAATTTTTTTGTAATCCTATAAACATTGTGTATTTGGCTTTAGATTCTGCTATCTACAAGGTAAACACTGAACCTTATTCTTGAAACTAGTGCTTCCAATTAAACATTTTCAAATCAAAGCGGTGAAAGATTACATAAAACCTCAAATTGTGTAGTCGCGTAGCTTCGACTTAGGGAAAAAATTACGCCACTATATGATTGCGACACAGAAACTCAAACGTCTAACAGCAGTCTCGTTTAAATACTACTCAAATGCAAAGAAATGCGAGAATGAGTTTTTCTTGCAAATTTTACGATACGAAATTTCATGTAACAAGCGTCTATAGCTTGGAAAATACGGACATATTAGAGCATGTGTTTTGACCGCAAGGATGTGTCGCTCAAATTTGATTTTTTACTTGATAACGTGACAAAGTCGAAGTTTGAAGATATTAAAAAGCAGCGTGTAGATCCTTCTGTAAGTTTCAAAGTATCAGTATTTTAGACGTTAGACACGCAAATATGCAAAATCTGAAGAAATAATTATTCCTGTTATTGTTTCAATTCAAGTTTCTGAGACTTGTATAATTGTTTTAACGTAAAAAGTAGCTATTTTTTCTACTTTAAACAAAAACATTCTAATAAATCGTAACCTTTGATTAACTTTCTTGCATTTGTGAAGAATAATTTTGTCAAAGCTATCTTAAAATTGTATGATTCCTTTGTCTTAAATGAAGTTATTACCATAAATAGCGTCAAATCTGTTTAACATAGTAATTTTTTACTGATTTCCACGTTTTAAAGTAAGTCTTTTTGTGAAAAATAACTTAAATTCTTTCGGTTTATTTGTTTTGAATTGCATGTTTTCCTCAAAAAACGGTAATTTTTTAACAATTTTTACTCAAGCAATTTTCTCAGACCTTAAATTTGATAGAAAATGTTCCAAAATAATAAAATGTTTAGTAAATCACTTACTTAAAAAAGATAATGTTTATTATTTTTAATGAAAAAAGTCTAAACTTCTTTGTTTTTGTAGCCATAGTTTTGCAAAAAACATTCAAAATCTTGCATTTCTTCATTTTGAATTGAAACTTTAATTAAAAATAATCGTTTTTTCTACTTTGAAACAAAAACATTTAGCTAACATCTTAAATTTTTTAACAATTTTTTAGTTTTACACTAATCTTTTGACTAAAATACCGTAAAAATTAACCAAAATAGACAATGTTTATTAATTTTAGTCAATAAACCTCGACTTTTTTTGTTGTCGTAGCGATAAGTTTGTAAAAAATCTTACGTTTCGTCATTTTAAATTAAAAATTTCAGTAAAAATAATCTTTTTTTGTACTACAAAACTAAAACGTTTACCTCACATCTTAAACTTTTTAACAGTTTTTTAGTTTTACACTGATTTTTTTATTAAAATGTCAAAAAATTTAACCAAAATACATAATGTTTATTAATTTTAGTCAATAAATCTCGACTTTTTTTGTGGTCGTAGCGATAATTTTGTAAAAAATCTTGCATTTCGTCATTTTAAATTGAAAGTTTAAGTAAAAATGAGCTTTTTTGTACTTTGAAACTAAAACGTTTACCTAACATTTCAAATTTTTTAACAATTTTTAAGTTTTACACTGATCTTTTGACTAAAATACCGTAAAATTTAACCAAAATAGATAATGTTTATTAATTTTAGTCAATAAATTTCAACTTTTTTTGTGGTCGTAGCAATAATGTTGCAAAAAAATATTACGTTTTGTCATTTCATATCGAAAGTTTCAGTAAAAAGTATCTTTTTTGTACATTGAAACTAAAATGTTTACCTAACATCTTAACTTTTTTTTTTTTAACAATTTTTTAGTTTTACGCTGATCTTTTTACTAAAATACCGTAAAATTTTATTCAACTACACTCTATCTTGAGTTAAAACAAGATCTTTCGCTATTTTTTTTTGGTGTCATTCGGTATCGAACCTTGTCTTAAAGTCTCAAATTGACGTCAGTTTTTGCAATTTTCTTGTTTGCGTCAAAATGTTTTTTGCGGAAATCAAAATCTTACAATTTTTTTTTATTCAAGCGACAATTCAATCTTAAAACGATTACTGTTTGACGATCTTTTAATCGAAATGTCTACACAAAGTTGAGTTTTTTATTACTTAATCTTGTTTTACAGGAATAAATTCATTAAAATATTTTAAAACTTAACGCTTTATTTGTCCTAAGTTTAAGTTTTAACAGACATAATTGAAAAGCTTGCCTAAAACCTGAACTTTTCATTAATTTTTTTCTTTGTGTGCCGATAATTTGATCGAAATCTCGGGTTTCTTCATGATGGTTATTACTTTTTACCTAATATAGTAAAATTTTTAACTGTTTTCATGAGAAATGTTTGATCATAGACATTCAAATACTTGCATTTTCTTTGATTTGAATAACAGTTTTAATCAAAAACAAAAAAAATTGCCTAAAATTAAGACATCTTGATGATCGCGATTACGGGTGAAACTGTAGGGTCTTAAATCTTTAATTTTTGACAAGTACTATGTTAGTCACTCTGAGCTACGCTGTCAAAGATTTTTTTTGGAATAGGTTGAATTCAAACTCCACTTATCAACTATTTTACTGGAATATTTAACATGTTGATAATTTTGTAAAACATTTCAAAAAATTTACCTTGAAGTCTTATTTGAAACCAATATTTTTTATAGTTATTACGGAGAATCGTTCAAAATTAAACCTTTTTTCATAATCTCGGTTATAAATTTACCTGAAACATGTACTTTGAATCAAATATTTTCTAAATTCTTAAATATTGTAACGATTTTCCTTCTTTGTGGTAATTTGTTTAAAAGATATTTCAACGTTATACAATTTGTTTTCAACAACATTTTGCGAGTTTTTTGAGTAATCGTGTTTACATAGAGGTTGTGAAAAAAGTAATTCTATACTAAAAAATGAATATGATTCAATTAATTAATAATTCTCTAAAATTTTGTTTATTATCAATTAATATTTTTTTTTATGGAACAAATTCAATAAATTCTCTTCAGTCCTTGTAATTTCTCTGTCGTGAGCAAAACTGCAACGTAACAATGAAAAGTGTTGGTAAAAAATTTTAAATTTTTATAAGTAATAGTTTGATCAAAAAAAGACATTCAAAGTTCAATTCCTTTGACTTGAATAAAAATTTTATCTAAAAAAACCGAAAGCTCACTTAAAATCTTACAAGTTTGAAATATTCTTACAGTTTTGTGTAAATAATTGACGTATTACAATTTTTTAACGATGATTTTTTCCGTATTATTTGCGATAAGGCAACTCAATAGCTCAGTGGTAGAGCGTCGGGCTAGTGATCGAAAAGTTGCTGACCCCTGGCTCGAACTGATAATGCACTGTTGTGTCCTTGGGAAAGATACTTTACGCTAATTTCTCTTTGCGACCAGGTAGTCTACCCGTTGCGGTGGCCAAGCCTGATCTTGCGACAAGAACTCAAGAAGCGGTGCTGTACGTTGGTATGGTTTGCCAGATGCAGCGCGTGGTTCATACAAACAAATCAAAAATTTGATAACTTTTAACTAAAAATTCTTATTTTTTTATAATGTACAACAAAAACTAATCCAAAAAACTCGTTTGATACTTAAACTTTTTATAAACTTTGTCTTGATGTCAGAGTGTTTTGATCAAAATATTGAAAATCGTCTGTTTATTCTGTATACCGCTTTTATCATTGGTTAAACTTGGTTGAATTTGGACTGCGTCGTTTTCACGGTGACTAAAATTGCATGATCTTTGTTGAACTCCCACTTTTTGCGTTTTAAGTGGACACAAAAATGAACCTTACTGGCGTCAAAGATATGATGTCTTATCCTCAACAAGGTCAGAATTCAAAAGCTTGTGACCAAACCGTTTCTCAATACTTTAATAGTATTCAAATTGTCTTGATTTGTTGAAGCTAAAACAAACAAGGTTTAGAAGTTTACCTCTCATCACTAGATAGTGCTCTTGATTGATTTTTTATCTATATTTTGATTAAAATGTTAGTTCAGACTAAAACGTAAGGTAAAACGCATGTATTAGGTAATGCTTTGGACTCTTTCTCTATGATCTAGAATGTGATTTTGCATGGTTCATTATCATTCTATTTTAAGTTCCTTGTTTATTATTCGAATTATGCAAAAACAGGCAAGATTTTATCCCTCACCGCTACGTACTGCTCTTGATTCATTCTCTATTTATGTAGTGATTTCAAGCGTTAGTTCAAACTTAATAGTTGAGTGTTTTTAATCGATTATGTAATGCTTCGTCCTCTCTTTAGTCTATATCGTGGTTTTACATTTTATGTGTAAGACATATTGTTTCAAAACCGTACATAATATTGATAACTCCTACCATATTACCTTGACTTGATGCGTATTATAACGTTATTCGTTTTGTTGCTTCTATTTGCGTAAAAATACTGTTTGTTTTTTATTGAATTGGCTACAATTGTACTGTTCTGATTGAATTATTACTTATTTTATTAAAATTGTGTTTTGGCACAAATAAAATGAAACGAATAAAAATAAAATTAATAACCAATCCGAATTTAAATTAAGTACCACAAATTAAAAAATTAGTTAACTTGAGGCTAAACTTTTTATTTCTTATACCAATGTCTGAGTTCAATCAGGGGTTAGTTTTCTTTTAAATTTTCTGTCACATTTTTGCACTCAATTTCAAAGCCGTTCATGCACATCTCTTTTGTGACGTAGTATAGCACTATTTCGAGTAAAGGTTTTCTGACAATAGGTACATATGCTCATTTTGATAGAATGACTAGAGCGTTAAAACTCTCGAGTAAGTATTGCAGCTAACAAACTTGCTAGTCCTTGTGGTGCCAAAACAATCGGAAATTAAACAAATTGAATTATATTACGTCATGCCAGCAAAACAGCGTTAACAAATTTTAATCTGGCGAGCGAAAACGGTTGAAAAGATTTTCTTAAGGTGAATTTGTGACAGGTTATCTGAGCTTTACAGATGTGGCTGCAACAGCTAACGACCAACCCCTCGCTATTTTAATGCAAAAGTCGAAGATAATACCACCTTTCCATATCGACTCACATAATATTCTAACAGTCACTGTTGCAATATTTTAATGCAAAAGTCAAAGGATACTATTGACCAACTTGTATTCAAGTTCACCATTTTCTTGTTGAAACATAATACCGTAGTTATTCAAACTCCAGAATTAATATACAATCATATTTCAGACATATTTCTACGTTATCGACTAAATGTCTTAAAATTTAGTTTTGTTTTCATAATTTTTAATTTTTTTTTTAGATTAAAAGTATCGAATTGTTGGAACCTTGCAAACTTCAAAGCGATTTTGCGACAGCTAACCACCCGTCCAAAGAACGGTCCACGACCTTTAAACTATAGTCCAAATTTTAAACTTTAGACTTTAACTAACCACCTTCGGTATTTCGATTCCCAGGGAAGCCTTACAAATTTTAGGCTTTAACTAACCGCCTGCAGTAGTTTAAACTTTAGACTCACCGCCTGCGGTGGTTTGGTTTCCAGAAAGTCTTACCAATTTTACACTTTAGACTCACCACCTTCGGTGGTTTGGTTCCCAGATTTGTATTTTAAGCTTAAGACTCACCACCTTCGGTGGTTTGGTTCCGAGCGATTCGCAGGCAAGTGTTTTGAAATTTAAGGTTTTTGCTGCATTCTTCCACTAGAGATTCAGTCCATGACCTGAGGTTGATAGATCTATTTTAGAGCGCTCGTTGAAAGCTTTTGAAAAAATTCGCTTTTAAATTAACAGGAATTTCCACAAAGAGGGGATTCCCCGAAAGCTCGCGTACGATCAGACACAGTTAGCGATTCCAATTAAAGTCTTAATTCTAATGTCTTTAGTGTAAGCGGATGAAAAGAGTTTTTTAAGGTGAATTCACAACAGACCAGATGGCTCATACCTTCACACTTTAACCTCAAATTTAAAGCTTTTAGACTCACCACCTTCGGTGGTTTGGTTCTTAGGTAAGTTTTATTAAGTTTAGACTCACCACCTTGGGTGGTTCGGTTCTCAGGCAAGTAGTTTTTAAACTTGGTTCGGTAAACTTTAGACTCACCACCTTCAGAGGATCGGTACTTGGGTAAGCCTTACTAATTTTAGACTCACCACCTTTGGTGCTTCGGTTCTCAGGCTAGTATTTTAAACTTTGGACTCACTACCTTCGGTGGTTCGGTTTTCGGGCAAATTTTAGACTCACCACCTTTGGTGGTTCGGTTCTTAGGTAAGTCTTACTTGTTTTAAACCCACCTTCGGTGGTTCGGTTCTTTGATAATTATTTTTTAAGCTTAAGGCTCACCACCTTCGGTGGTTCGGTTCTCAGGCAAACGTAGTCAAATTTTTAAGCTTTAGACTCACCACCTTCGGTGGTTCGATTCCCAGGTAAGCCTTACAAATTTTAGACTTACCACCTTCGGTGGTTCGGTACTTAACTAAACCTTGCTAATTTAGACTCACTAAACTCGAATGGTTTTTACCACATTAGTTCGATTCGAAAACAAACCAAATCTCTAAACGCTAGTAAAAATGAAAGGGTTCAAGCGCATTCGTTTGACTCCAAGACAACATACGCCAAAGGGCTAAACCTAAAATCATTAGGATTAAACAAGTACAAGTTGTATTGCGCCATGCTCGCTCCATATTCGAAAAAAATTAACAAAAAGGTAGTGATTCACAACTAAACCTTAGATAGGTTAACAGCTGTCACGATTTCGACACGGCAGCGAAAATTCAACGCGACAGGAAACGTTTCAAGTTACACGAAGCGCGTACAAAATAGACTTCATAGTATTAACTAGAACATCTTTTTTAGAAACTACCGGGTTATTCACTTTTAACCAGCTACTTTGAAGCCAGGTACCTGCGGTGATTTGACAAACCACCTGCGGTGGTTCGGTACTCGAGCAAGACACTAAGAGTCTTTAGACTTGAAACAATTCCCAGGCAAACTACCTGCGGTGGTTTGATACTCAGTTACTCTTCAGGTCAACACTAAGTTTCCATTCTTATAACTACACTAAACTTAGAGTTAAGACTACATCTTGGGTTATTCACTTTTAACCAGATACTTTGAAGCTAACCACCTGCGGTGGTTCGGTACTCGAGCAAGACACTAAGAGTCTTTACACTTGAAGCCGGGCACCTGCGGTGGTTTGATACTCACTCTTCAGGTCAACACTGAGTTTGGATTCTCAGGTGAATTATTTGCTTATACTTTAAGTAGTTACTAAACAACACTTGAGACTTGAACCATAGCCAGTACCCAGGCAAACCACCTGCGGTGGTTCGGAACTCAAGCAAGACACTAAGGGTCTTAAAGCCAGGCACCTGCGGTGGTTCGGTACTCAGGCAGGACCGAGTTTCAAACAACTAGCTAGGGTTAGAGCTAAGGTTAAGACACCGCAATTGGATGACGCCCCAATTGGATAACTTTGCAAACACCCCAAACACCCTACGCCCCAAACGGCCTACGCCCCAAACGGCCCACGCCCCATGCCCCAAACGTACACGTTTTGGCGCATCTTATACTACTGCTGTTTTACTGTAGCATGCCAGAATAAGCATGGCATGTGGTATGGATCTATGCATAACTTGAGCATAAAATATGAAAACCGCCCAGCGTATATCTGAGCCTTAACTCTAAATTTTATGATATGCCTATGACAAAAAAAAAATGAGTACATAACAAGACTAGACCAGAGCAGATAGCAATATTTTCCCTTTTAAATTATGCATTTCAATCCAATCCTGAATTCAGTTTGCTGCATTGTTTTCTGATATCCTGTATCAGAGTTGTCAACGGGCCAAGATTTCAGGCCCTAACCAGAACTCTGTGGAGCTAACTATGTCACGTAAAGGAACACATAACCTGTCGAAGTCAACCACCATTAATTTTAACTATTAGTTTTTCATAAATTAATTGCTGCGCTAATTTATTTCAATGCCTCTGAAACATATGTCTTGCTCAGAAAAAATTGTCTTGCTGAAACGCTTGTAAAAGAAACTAAACTCCAGCCCAAACCAGAACCGATTGGCAACTCTGTTCTGTGTTTAATTTACCAACTTTAATACCGGTACTATAAATGCCAACAATCTTTTGCACAATTCAAATTCATTTACGATGTGATTTAAACGCTAATTTACTGGTCATTATAGCTGGGTAATCTTTCTGTTAGTTGTTTGTTTGTTTCTCGCAAGAGACAGCTACAGTATAGTGCTATATACTGAACGAATCCGCACCCGCTTAGGAGTTTTCAGTGTTCTGCTGTTCTATTATCACTTATCGCAATTCTATATTGCTGTTCGCCAGTTTACAGCAAGCAAAAGTAAGTATCGTAAAGAGTCCCATCCGAGGACCAAACACCGCGAAGATAGTGTGAGCTGTGGCTGAACAACACTTTTAAATTAATCGTAGGGTCGTCATAAAAACTTTTTTTTAATTACTCGGGCACGATGCCGACAGAATTTCTAACAATAAAAGAATTTTGCTGCTTTAATCACACTTATGATTGGTTTAAAAATGCTCAAAATCGCACATTTTGGCTTACAATTCATAGAAATTTTTCAGCGGCGGGGGCTTCGCCCCAGCACCCCTGCCGTAATTGTCGCTATTCAATATAAAATTGTCTTACTGAAAAATCTTACTGTGCTTACGCCGCTGGATAATTAAATGAAAAACCAGGACGTGCGGCTTGTAAAGCTGAATTAAAATATAAGGGGGCCAATATTTAAGCTGTCACCGGGCCCACGCTTGGCTCTCGGCGTCCTGGACCAGAAGTCATAAAGATTGAAAAGCAAACTCGAAAAGAAAATGATTAAGACCCTGCAGTAGGGCGAGTGCTTACAGCAGGCGGTGCAGGAAAAGCTCTTTGAATTGGTTTTGCTTAAACAGAGAGAGAGAAAGAGGCTGTAACAATGGCAGCGAAGGCGGAAAGTTAACAACATATTGGGCGAGACAGAACCAAAAAACTGAAAAAGCTTGACAGTTTAGATGAGAATCCGAAATGTTGCGTTTTTAGGTAAGAAAGGATGTGAATGTGACATTTGGCAAATGCGAGAGAGAACGGACTGAGGATTGTGTAGGCAGGCAGAGATGTTTTAGTTTTGGCTAAGAAATCATCAAACTGATTTCCAGGAAAACGGTATGACCAGGACCCACACAAAATTGACTGCGAGAATTTCGAGAAGCTGAGTGCATTGGACCAGACATTACAAAAAGATGTTGGTAGAAGACACGAGGACCCAGAAGAGCAAAAGAACAGATTGCTTCCAAGCCAGTGAGGAAAAATACCGATCAGCACTAACAGATCTGTAGATTGGTGATAAAGCACTCAAGTCTGTTTTCTAAGCATGAATTTTTGACGTATGGCTGGATGTTAGTGATTTTTAAACTTTGATAAGTTGCAATTACTAACTTTCTTTCGATGTAAACAAGCTTGCTAATAATTTTACTTATACCCGGAACGAAAGCTCCACATTTTCTCCGCCCCATATGTCCATTCCAGAGTCATAGCTTCCCATTTCAAGAAAATAGTTTTTGTTAATCGCAAAAACATTCCCAGAAATTGTAGGCGTTCGAATCGCTTGGGCAAAATGTTTCTGCTGCAATTGTTGTTCAGCTGACATCAATTCCCAATGAAAGAGCAAATTCCACGTGAATCCTCCAATTCTCGGCACTTTCTGTCGGTAATCATACCTAAAAGTAATCTAAAAATTTAAAGGTATGAAATATACCAAAAATAACATAAAAAGAAAACAATCAGACGCAATCAATTAGAATTTTAAAATTAATGCAATAGTACTAACTAGACTGTTACGTTGCTACAGTTTGTATTTCTATCCTTGGCTGGTTTCGAACTCCAGCTTTGATGCAATTAATTTTATCGCACATTTGGCGATAAAGTTTTCAAGTAACACTAATCAATACGTAATAAAGATCGTCATCAAGCGATTTATCGCGCCTTTTTTACAGTACATATTTAGTAGTTGCCCAATCATTTGAAATTATTTAAACTGAATGTTCGCGCTTTAACGCGTTTTTGCTCGTCATTCGAAATTATTAGTTGTCGAGGAAGGACGTAGAAACTTACGCAAGATTTGTGAGAATTCAAACATTCGAATTGTTTTGGAATCAGAAATTGCATTCAGTTCGACCCCTTAGTAGGATATTGTTACAGTCCTTCTTCAAAGCTTATCAGACTTATCCTGGGTAAGTTCCACTTTGTTTGCCTTAGGGTCTTTGCCCTCAGTGCTGTTGCTTACCTTCAATTAAATAAACTATTGTTTACTGGGCTTCGGTTCATATTTGTTGTTTCCCATTCCTACTTCCAGTGGACTCTTTCTTAGGACTTGTTTACAGTTGCTTAGCCATTTGGAGTTACAGCACGATTTTTGGAAGTTTTGGATTATTGTCTGCTTTGAAGAAACCATCGGTAAGTCAAATTATGTAACGCTATTATCTCGTTTAATATTCTATGTTTGGTCAATTGTTAGTGATTACTGCCACTCTATGTGAGACTGTGTGATCAAGTTTTTTTGAGTTTATTGCGCAGTGATATATTACGCTCTGGTAATGATTACTGAATTGCGGATTTACATTCTATTCTGTACTTCTTAACAGAAAACGTTGACAATAGAATCGTAAACGCGTGCCAAGACGTTGATTACAAGGCAGACAGACAGAACTTCGCGTCGTTCACAAGATTATGTTTGCGTTAACTTAACTTTTTTGGCCCAACCCTTCTTGATCTAGTTTTCTTCAAAATCATCGCGGTGTTTCTCGATAAGTAGCGCAAAAAGTCTTTTGACATATGTACCATTGATAATTAAATTATCTCATGTGACATTGTTTGGCATCGCCGATTGCTGTCACAGTGTGCTCATGCCCTAGTTAAGTAGAGTTGTCATTTTATTCGATATTTTCGTGATAACTTGGAGCAAAAAAATAGTTAACTTCAAATCAATTAGCAGTGTTTTAAACCATTTATTTATTCGCAAACAACTCTTGAAAAAATTTAGCCAGTATGCGTCTTAAGTGTTGCCATCAAACGTTTTAATGATGCTAGAAATTTCAAACTGCTCATGGCATCATTGAAAATGACTTCTTGTCAGTTTTCGCTAAAATCGAACGTGACGTTCTGCAGTAAAATGGAGTCATTAGCTCCGAACCAAGTTTTTGAAACATGTGTCATACATTCAATCTCACCATTTCATCACATATATGATTTTTATATTAGAGTGCCATGTATTCTGCAAGCCTGATCCTCAATAATTTTATACGTCTATTTTTCAGACACAGTTCTTGATTTCAATGCCTGTTTTTTGCTGAGCCATGTCATAAGAGTCCAAAAATACGAAAAAAAAACACTGCCAATCAAAGAAGTAAAATGTTAGTCATGTTCTTTTTCGATGACATGGAGACTCTTCGATTGGCAAATTTCTTTCGTAATTTGACCCTTTTTTTGCTTAACTCTTCAATCAACTTGCTTAGAAACCAAAAATTAGACCTAAAAAGTAATCGCAGACATGTGAAAACGCTGTTTGAATTTCCCAATCAAAAAGCCATTTCAATCAGCAACACTTGAACAACTTAATTACCGAAATGTATTAGCGTCGATGTCGTCAGCAACAGGTGCAGCAAGCGTCGAATTGTCTTCCATAATAGAAACAAGCAAAGGCTCCAGCCATCCTTTAGTACATTCGCAATGACAATCCATGAATGCGACTACTTCGCCTAAATTTAGATCAAAAATCTAAAAGAGCATTGTGACATTTTGCTTCCGGTTTGCATTTAAATGAACAAAAGAAGTTTGTAATTATATCACTGCACCAAGCTTAATTCCTTGGTCAACAGAGCTAAGGAACATTTCGACATTTCAGTCAAGCTGCCTTTGGCCAGTTGTACGGCGGTAACGCGTTCGTCTTTGGAGCGGCAGGTTTGAGGTTCAAGTCTCGGGCTTGTCAAATCAAACATACTGTTATGCCAACGGCTCGTTACCATTGCGACTTTCCTTTGAAAGAGTTTTGTTGCTAACAGGTGCAACGCCACAGGGGATAGGCTCCGCCAACTCATTACACGCTTTGGCGTAATACAGCGAGTATAATGAAAGATTTTATTTTGATTTGAGTCAAGCAACCACATGACTACCTGCTTACCATGCATGGCAAGACTTCACACAGTCCTTTTCAACGCTGAACGTCAAACGTGAAAACTGTAAACAATAAGTGTTTGACTTCTTTTCAAGAATTTTCCCTTAGCAAAGACAGATTTCAAGGCCTGTCATCTTTAAAAAATTGTAAAATGTTTGGTTTGACCTGACCGGGAATGAAATTTAGATAAGCCATTTCGATTTCAGTATCAGACGTTCGATTGACACGGCCACTGATTGGTGACTTTTTTCGATAAAGTGCTTCGCCAAATGCAATAATAACAAGCAGCTTATATCCCTTCCCCTAGAGATAGCCCTAACACGAAAAATGCATCTGACTACGGGGCCATAGCAACATTTAAAAACGATAGCTTTACAAAAAGAAACTCTATACACAACAGAGGTACTAAGTCTACGGTAACAAGCCGCAAAATACTGCATCAAAGAGTGGTAACATTCTCAAAGGATAAACTAAAATAACGTGGCGGCCGGTCCACAATAGATTTTGGATCGCATTGGTAGTAAAACCTAAATAAACTTAATTGGTGATTGCTAGTTGGCTTCAGTTTGTGTTGATTATATTGCGTTCCTAGAGAAATTCGTTAAGTAGTGTTTATTTTTAATTGATTGGTAGGTAAATCGTTTGTTACTCGGGTCTCTGGAACGATTTTTATTCTTTCGTATGAAATACATTTTAATGGTTTGGTTGGTAGGCAAGCTTAGTTTAATTTGAAAACCAAAAAGTCCGTTCGCTTTCTCGTAGCTATAACACACTGCTAATTTATGCTAGCAATGTGACTAACGCTCTACCAACAATCTTTTCAAAGCTTCCCAATAGCAGCCTCGAACGTACGGTACTTACGATTTGGTGCATTTTCACAATTTTTTGCTGCTTTAGAGCTGTACTTACCTTTCGCTTCGGACAATCCTAGTAATCTGCTTCTCACAAGACCTTCTCGCTTCTTCGTTCTAATCAGACGAGTTTTGGGTAAATTTTTGGTGCGTTTTTCCAGATGTGTTTTTATTTGTGCTATTAAAAAAAATTAAAGCTTGTACATTTCAATTTAATACATTTTTTTTATTTCAATATCTCCAGCATGCAAAAAAATTTCTGTGATATCTCGTGCAGGAACAATGTTAATCCAATTTTTCAACCAGCAAAATATCGCTTTGTGAAGCAATATCTGATTAAACAATAAAAAAGCTATGCAAATCACAAAAATTCGTTTGTATTCTGTTTTTGTTGTTGACTCAACAGCAAGCTCGACAATGTAGAGAAAGTTGGGTCACTAAGATGACAACCCACTCAAGATCCCGCTTCATCTTTCGACTTATCAAGTGAGTTTTGAAGTTGGACTCGTCAGTAGGGTGTTTTGAGGGTGAACTCTATGGAGGTGTCTTAAAGGTGGGTGGACCCATCCAGACGATGAACTGTGAGTATGAGTATACTGTACAATTAGTACATACATATAGTGCACACTCCTATGATGACCCAAAATCATAGGCGGGCACAAGTCCGTTAATCGTTAATCCGTTAATAACGAAGCTAACTTTTTCACTAACTCGTTAATCCGTTAAAAAGTTTTTTCATGTTAACGGACTAAATTAACTTCCGTTAAGTGCTGTTAACGGACTAAATTAACTTCCGTTAAGTTGTTAACTTCCGTTAAGGTTTTTATCGTTAACATCTTGCAGCTTCGTTGTGCATTTGAACTTGTTTTTATATTGAAATTAGATTAGACTTTAAAATGTAACTTTCAAAACACAAAAAGACCACCATAGCAATAAATATTTCATTAAAATCAGTTTAACAGGGTCAATACGTGTTCTAGAAGAGAGTAAATAAAACGAAATGTAAATTCACGCAAAATGTTAACGGATTAACGGACTTTATTAACTTCCGTTAATTAAAGCTCAAAATAACGGATTAACGTTAACGGAGGTGTGAAGTTTGTTAACGGACTAGTGGTTAACGAAGCTAACGTTTTGCATTTAACTTGCCCACCTATGCCCAAAATACGAAACAAAGTCTCACAGAATTTAATGATTTTAGTATTCCCTCTTTATTGACTTAATAACCAAAATTCACAGTTAATGTCATGGAAATGATTGTATTAGGGATGTTGGTCTTTTACCGGTGCTATTTCCATTGTTATCATAATGTTTTCCACAACAATAAAAATAGAAACGAATAGAAATAGAAAGTCCATAACGAATAAAAAATTCAAAATACTGTAAATTAAGAATAAAAAATGAGGAATGGATAAGATGAAGAGTCGAGGAAATTGGATGTATTCCAAGATCAAAAGTTTGTGTTTATCTGGACAGAATGTATCGTAGAATTTCTTTGCAACCAACTCCTCAAACGCAATCTCAACCATCAAAGATCTCACGGTTTTTACCCGAGGTGTCGAGGATAAGATTAGGTTTGAGAAAGAAATTGGATGAAAAGTGATTCCAAGATCAAAAGTTTGTGTGTTATCTGGGCAGAATGTGATTATCTTGCAATCTTGTAGAATATTTACTACTAAGTTATAATAGTTGAACGTTAAAAATAGCACTAGTAGATGGTCGGTTTGTGATACAACTATTTGTATTGCATTAGCAGTGATTTTGTCATTAAGGTATTATAATCTCCACCAAATCATACCGTTTGCCAATTTAGCTTTCTAAGGTGTCATTAGTCTTGAGCGTAATCAAAGGAAACCCCAAGATAACGGTACCAAAACTCTTTATAGTCTTTGATCGTATAATGAATTTTGTTATACTTACGATGAGTGCTGCAATCGTCAACAAGAATAATCTCCTCAAGCAAGTCGTCATGAGTATTATAAAGCACGCTGTAGATGGTGCGAAGTAAGGTAGACCAACCCTCGTTATAGCAAACTATAATTACAGACGTAGATGGCAGTTTTCCGTAATCGAATTTTGAGTTGCCGGTACACCTAACATAAGAAAATATCCGATTTAGAATATTGATTAGCAATTATAAAGAGCGCTTTTGTTTAGCAAACAAACAGCGCCGGACATGCATCAATTATTCTCAGTAGATATGATTTCTAATATTGATCTCAATCTCAGTTCGTCAAAATCACTGAAACTTGCACTATTAGTGACTTTTCAGCGTCGACGAGCATCAATTAAAGAATTTTAAATTCTTAAGTTATTGATTAGGGAAAAAGTCAAGTAATATGACATCATAACCTTTTTACCTTACAATGACGTCAGCATGGATGTTAAACTAGCTCTGATATTATCTAGTAAGTCAATTCCCTTTAAGTCCTATTGGCTCGCTTGCAACTTTTTTTCGATACATGCTAAGCACATGTATTTGATTTCTAAATTTAACCAAAAGTAGTCTTACTTTTGTAAAAAAAAACGTAAAAATTTCAAAACGCTAGGGACTTCTCCTTGTCTTTAGCGGCTGGGGCCTCAGCCCCCCAAGCCCCTGATTTGTGATATAACTTTTGGCCCATTGCCCCCCTCTTTTTTAAATTCTTTCTTAACCCAGTGCTTTGTGGAATGCTTTTTTAAATTGCTATACAGTATTTGTGGTTTTCTTCAAACTAAGCTGGACGTCATTCTTTACTTATTGAACTTGCGCCATTACAAACAACAAAACCTTTTTTGCCGAAAAGCTATGGGCCAATCTTGTCTAATGGAGCTTGTCGTGATTGGGGTCTGTTGCAAAAATGATTGTTTACTTTGCATTGCACTGTTACATCAAAATGCCACAAATTCTAAACCTTTTGGGACTCCACTTTGGACCACGCTAGGAGAGCTTACAGCGCTTAAAATTTGATCATTGCCAATTAAGGTCTCTTTGATTTAATTTCAAACTCATTGACCCCATATGACACTACTACTACAACTGTTTACATATACGCGTAGCCGCATGCATATGCAACAATTTGACACAAAAAATTATTAATTTTTGCCCATGTAAGAAAAAATCTGGCTTTGCATCTTTCTCGTACACCACTGCTACGGTAGTTGCGATTTGCAACGCTGCCTCTGCTGGAGGCTGTACAAAATGAGAGTCGACGTAACTGCTGGTTACAACTTTCTTTCACCACTGCTTGAAAGGCTAACAAAGTAAAATCTAATAAAGTAGTTGTGTTGTTACGTAGACAATGTCTTGGTATGGAATGTAATGAAAAAAAAAGTACGAAATGGAACAATAGAAAATTTTTAGCTTAGAATGACAGAAATTTCCAGTTGGGAATGTCAAAAAATTGTCCTCTATTCTGTCTCATAACATGCTTTGCAGTTTTAACCCCGGCGCTAATATTCATTAGAATGCAGTGGAGTTTGAATTCAACCGGTTCCCTTCTTCGACCAATACAATCACACTGCCGCAGAAAAAGAGACATACTGTTTTAAATCTGAAAATATCAAGACCACTCTTCATTAGAATGCAAGTAAACTCGTACAAAACCAAGATTAGAATCCTTCATTCAAATATCTATTAAGAAAATTCGATTGTTAAATACTCACCCAGGTGGCCTTGGATCTTTTAGAGTGCGATGCAATGATATTTTCTCGCTTATAAACTGATTTATTCCATATTCACGCATCAATATCTTTTCTTTCGACTTTTCTTCGTTGGTTAAATCTTCCAACTTGGCTTCAATGCCAAACTCTCCCAAACCATCAATGGTGTATAATTTTGGCCTTTCTAACGCGGGTTTGAAATAGTGCGACTTTATTTGTTTAGTGAAAGTCAAGATCTTTTGGCTTGAGTTTATTTCAATATTATTAGCTTCATGGAGCACAAAAAAATCGACTTTTTGTTGTTGTAGTGTTGCAGCTGCTGTTGTTGTTGTTTTTCTAGTGTTATTTTTACTGAGAATAATGAAACTTTTCGGCAGTAGAAAATTCGCAACAACATAAAAAATTACCAGAAGCAAAACAATTTTCGCCAATACAAAAATACGAATTTTTGCTCGAGTAAAGCGCAATTTTAGCATTTGTTTGTTGCTAAAAATGCAGAATTGAAATTAGATTTTTTACATCATCTAGACTTGTCGTTCAGCAGCGCGAACCAACATGTAATTTTCACCTTCGTCACGGTATACTTTAAGTCGGCCACGAAGGACGTCAAGCTTTTTCAACTTTCATCTTTTTTTTTTGTATTATTATTATTATTTACCACGATGACAAAACAAATAAGTCACGAAGGTCCGCGTAAAGTAGGAAGATGCAAATAATCAGAAATAAGCACGGAAATAAATTTTCTTAACTCGCAACACAACTTTAGGTGCTTGGTTTTTTTACCACGCCAAAATGCAACCAACTTTCGCTATAAAACTTGCATTGGGAAAATTCCGCACTTTTGCATTCTTGGTAAACACGGTTCATGACGCAAAAGTACGACATATAGCAGGGTGCGGCAACCTTTTGAACTAGTGGGCCACATTCAGTCCTAACAAGGTTCCAGCGAAAAAAGAAAGGTCTTCGCCAGAAATTCAGGCCTTTTTTCGGCCCAATTGATGGCGAAGACCAAAAAAAAGGTTAGAATCACTTCGGCGGTTTATTGCTGCATATCTATCATTAAAAAAAGAAAAAAGGTCGCCGGCCGAGTAAAATGTCTTGGCGGGCCGTAGGTTGCCGACCCCTGATATATAGGAATCAGTGCTGTGTTAATTGAGCAGAAAGCACCTTTTGACCTTATTTGCGGTTTTTCGAGTCAAGGTGCTTCCTGTCCGACGTATCAACAGTTTTGTTGGACTAACGCTCAAAACTACTGTAAAAGACAACCAACAATTGACGTTTTAGCTAATTTCTCAAAGCCTTGCTTTAGCTAAAACGTCAATTGTTAACGTCTCAAAGCCTTGCTAAACCAACTAATTTACAATGGCAGAGAAGTAAACTAAAATTATCTACAGTATAGTGATGTATATAACTGGTTCTCTTACGCAAATAAGTAAATTACACGATGCAACTACTTGCAAAAATAAAAAACAGCAATTTTGGCTGTTTTTGTTTCAATTACAAAATCAAACAACGATTGGTAATTAGGTTTTGTACAGCAAAAACACACAAGAGGAAACAACAGATTATTGATGTCAATTTAAAACATTTAAGCGTTAAAAAGGTAAAAGGGCAAAGATTAGTTTTGCGGTTCAGTTTTAGAAATATGTACGGTTTTTTTGATGCGTAATTTGAATTTGGTAACTTGAGTACTTCTGTCCAATACTTAGGGAGAGTTAAAAATAATTACGTGGTTAGAATTGGTCGAGAGAAAGCGCGTTGGTCTCTGGAGCGGTAGGTCTGCGGTTCAAATCTTGGGCTGATCAAATTGAACACAGTGTTGTCAACGGCTCGCCACCGCTGTGACATTTCCTCTAAAGAGGCTGTGTTGCCCGGGCGTAATGATGCAGAGATGGGCCCCGCCGAATCGTTACACGCTTCGGCGTAATACAGCGAGCATAATGAAAGAAAGATTATTTAGCAAATGTTTGAAAACTTCAGAATCTTCACACGTTTGATGTTCATTGAAGCGAGCTCCAACATTAAACATCTTGTTTATAAGGCAACAGTGTATGCAAATAATAACAATGCCATGATGTACTCGGGGCATGGTATGGAATGAAACGGAAATTTCGGTATGGAATATGGAAGATGCCAGAATGGAATGGAAGATTTCAAGAATGGAATGGAAGACAATCTTCCATACTTCCATACCAATTCCATACTAGATTTCATGCGTTGTATTTACAGAAAAATACATACCGATGTCGGGTAGTGATGAATAATATTGTCACAGAAGTATTCAACTTCAATATCTACGCATATTATTTGTCGACAAAATCGCGGTATATACTTTGGTTGTGTACAGTACATTGCCCAAACAGTGTACGTATTGCATCATTGTAAGTACATTGCAATTTAATTGCAGCATTGATGTTACAGTGTTACAGTTGACGACCTTGATAGATTTGACTTGTTTTTTTGAGGCTGACAACTTGACAGTCGTAAATTTTGTTTTCTTACATCGTAATGAAAACTCGTATTTGCTGTTTCATCCCCGTTTCAGCTAAATTTTATTTAGATTTTTAGTTTTTAAGCTTATAGTAAATCTTTTTGGTGCTAAAGCTTGGTATTTCTATTACAGTAAATGTTCAAGTTGATGCGAGGATAAACTTGTACGGTAATCATTAAACCATAAGCATAGCCAGAAGGATTGGGCCTTTTGCCCCCCCCCCCAATTGAAAAGCTACCAATGATAAAAATGATGACACAACGCCTATTTATTCAGTTTTTTTTTAGCATTTTTGGAATACAACAATAAATGCGTACAACGGCAATTAGCAATAACTTAATATTAATATTGACGAACAGGGGACTCATGCCATCTAAATTTTAATTTTTATCTACCGATTTAAATGTCCAAGCCGGGAGAAATTCAGTGTTTTTGTTCTAAAAGGTGCTATCTCAGGCACTCATCAAACTTGTTTATGCAATAATATGTTTTAGGCCTCCAGCTAACTTTTATATTACAATAACATGATTAGTGACCATTTATGGCATCTAATGTACCAACTTTAAATTACCAACTTTAAATAACAATCCACCTCCATCTCGTCAGTTTTTCACGCGACAAAATGCTTTTGAAACAACCTAGTTAGGGAAAATGCTTATTGAACAAATTATTAAATTTGAATCGAGGGTGCCTGGGCTCCTGGTCGTACATTTATTCCTAAAACTGGTTATTTTTGTGACAAAACAAAAATCTTCAAAGGCAAATCTTCGAGTGCATTATTTAATGCTAAAAATGTTGCAGAAAGCAATGTACCTTGATTTCCCTGACTAGGGTCAAGTCACAAAATTTTACCCCAAAATGCAAGATTTTAAACGTGTTTTGGACTTGACCTGAAGTAAAGAGAGTGATTTTTTCAGTTGGCTTTTAAACTTCAAAAGTTTTGTTCTTTCAAATGGCTCTGAAAACGTGCAAAATGTGATCCGAATCGCATTAAAATAGCCACTTTTTTTCCAATTAATTACAAAAAATCGCCCAGCGGCTGGGGGCTCTGCCGCCATGCCCCCTCTGTGACATGTTTGAGTTGCACTAATTTGCTCACCCCGTCTCCCAATTTTGATTGGATAGAAAAAATTTTAACTTGCTGTTCTAGTCCTTCCTCTATAGCAAATCCAGGTTACGAGCCAAATCAGACGCCTAGCTTTTCATCTTTCATTCTTTGTCCCATAAAAAGTCCCTCTTTTCAAAAACTTCTGATGACGTCATTGCATGATTTGCGGTTTAGCCCTCCTCCCAATTCAAAATTCAGGCTTCGCCTATATGCATTAAACCATGTGCAATATGCAGACCATACACCAGTTGTTGCATCTTAGTGTTTGTTAGCGCACCTTCACGAGAGGTTGCTTACAACATTGCAAAGGTTCAAAGCAACAAAATATACGTTGCATTACTTCCAGTCTAAAATTTCTTTGGTATGGAAGTATGGAATGGAATATGGAAGAAAATTTTAGTATGGAATGGAGTATGAAAGAAAATTTTAGTATGGAATGGAATATGGAATGGAAGATTTTTGGTATGGAATGGAAAAGGAATGGAAGAAAATTGCCAGTATGGAATATGGAAAAATCGTCTTCCATTCCATACCATGCCCTGGATGTACTACGGACTATGCGAAACCGAGACCAAACATATACTGCTACTAGAACCACTTACAATCATGAGGTTTACAAATTTCTTGATCAAACTGGGTGATAAAACTCTTAAGTGCAGGTACAAAATCGGCCTGCTGACCACAATACAGGTACTGGTGACTTACCGTTAGGCCATCTGCCTAATTTCTAAGCTTGGGCCAAGAGCGACTCAATCTTCTTATTCAAATAGAATGAAGAATAATTATTTCAACAACTTTAAAAAAGTAACTGTGCCTGCTGCAACTTCTTTTCCCTTTTCTCGAATGTCCCGTTTTTCCAAACATAGCGCTGTCCTTCGGTACGTAACCAAATTTTTTTAAGGGGGGATTTAAATGAAAGGTCAATATTTTTTTGTTTGAAAAATGTCTTAATCGGGTAGCGTACTGACCAAACTGATGCAACTCATGTGTATCACAGACGGGGGTCTGTCTTTAAGCTCCCCTCCTAGCTCACAAACCAAGTCCAAACGTTTGCATTTTGTTTTTTTTCTGTGACTTGGGCGTGGCTAAGGGAAGCTGAACAGTGGCGTCGCTACGATTGGTGACACCCTGGGCAGAATTTCGTGGTGTCACCCTTCCTAATGAATAGTAGGCTGCAAAACGTTATATTCGAAAGAGAGCTTTACTACTTCATTACTGTAGATAACCGTTGTTATTTGGCTGGCTCAATCTAGCTTGACAATAACTTTTCATGGTAAGCTTCTAAAACTTGGAAGTATGAGCAATTGAGCAGCACACGTCTAGTATAATGCGCGTAGCCAGAAATCTGCAGTGAAGGGAGGAGCTGTGTTCGAGGGTGTGGGAGCTCCGGCAGAAGCTATTTGGGGTCTGGGGGCAGATCCCCCAGCACTTAAAAATTTTCATTTTTCTGCAAAATTTAACTTAATTTTAGGCTTATTATGATAAAAAATTAATGCTTTTTATACGTGGCATTAGGGAGAACTCTAGTGGCATTGAAATTAGCAGTGCAAAAACATAATTAGACTCAGGTGCGTAGCCAGAAATTTGCAGTGGGGATGGGGCTGTTTCGGTAGAGTGGGGGCGGAGTCCCCAGCGCTCGATAATTTAGTAGGCCTTTTTTTGGCAAAAATAACTTAATTTTAGGTCTATTTTGATAAAAATTAATGCTTTTGAAAAGTGGCATAAAGATCAGTAGTACAAAAGCATGATTAAACTGATTGCGTTAATGGACAACGGCTATGTGGAAGGTGCCTAATGGTAAAATTTTAGTTCTCTTATTCACAAGCTGGCACCTTAAATCATAAAATCTTATACCGGTAGTTCAATAAAACTCCCAGGGAGTAAACCATTTCATTTATGTTCAATAGAGAAAAATAAAATTGGTGGAAAGGGGGCTAATGGAACGATATTTGAGTCGAAGTGTTTGATAATTAACTAATACTGAATAACCTCACCCCCACCCTCTATTCTTGAGCTTATATTTTTTTTATGAAACCTATATTCATCATGTTTCAACAATCGATCAAATTTGATTTCTCAGCGTTGGCGATTTTTCAAATTTTTTACTGATTTGTGACTTAGGCTATGTTTTTGACAAATTTGCCCCCCCCCCCTCCTACCAGTGTACTCACTACTCAGTCGTGTAGCCAGGAATTCGCAAAGGGAGGGGGCTTGAAACAGCTTTGGAAGCTTGAAACAACAGTAAACGAACTCTACCCAAATTTTCATCAGTCTTGAATCAGATTGAGGCGTATTTTCTGTCAAAATCCCCCCCCCCCCCAAGAAAAAGGTCTTCACCAAAATTCAAACGGTTTTTCCGGCCAAAATTAGGTGATCTTCAAAAAAAAAGGTCTTCACCAAAATTCAGTCCCTTTTCCTGACCGACTTTTGGTGAGCTCCAGCAAAAAAACACTCCACTTTTCTGGTCCAAACAACAGCAAGTCCTTCACAACTTCTGCTTTCCGATCCTGTTGGGGGGGCTGTTTTCATTTTTAGAGCAAAAATTGGCCTCAAAAGCACTAAAAACGTGCTATTTTGAATACTTTTCAGGCCAATGAGGGGGGCTGTAGCCCCCTTCCGCCCCCCCTGGCTATGCTACTAAGTGTACTAAACATTTCCAATGATGTTAAGCATATTGTTGTTTTCTTTTTTGTTTGATTGGTATCATAAAATGGTGTCACCCCAAAATGGTGACATCCAGAGCGGACCGCTCCCCCTTAGCGACGCCACTAAAACTGAAGCCTAATTTAGCACCTCCGGTTGGGCCTCTGGTAGTCTGGCTGTGCTATAGGTCTACTACCGCGAAAACACTAAAAAAATCTACTTAGCTAACTAACCTGTTCTTCAAATTTTGCACACAGCACGAACAACACCTCGAACCAAGCATTTACCGGTCACTATTACGTCACAACCAACAAACCAAACTAACTCTCGCAAGTATAAAAATTTTTTGAAGTTCTTCTGGTGCTCTAGGCTAGCTTTGAGAAATCACTCAGGTGCTACTCAAAAGACTAAGTTTATTGCTGACGTTTCGCTAGTGAGAAACAACTAGCTTTATCAGAGCACTGCTATCAGTAGTGATGACAAATCGCCATCAACTTCTGATAGCAAAAAACAGAAAAACGATCCCACACATTGCTGCAATAGAATAACCAGTAAAAAAATTCAAATCAAGGCTCAGATAAAATTGATTGTTTTGTTACGATAGGCTATGTCATACAGGTAATGTAAAGGTGCGAACAAAAATCATCATCATCATATTTATTTATTTACCAAGTGACGTCATATCACAAGAAAAAAACTGCAACTTCCTCTAGGTCTATCACCAAAGCATCGAAATATGCAATTCCTTTAAAACCAAACACACAAACTTGCAGAGTCAAAGCGATATTTAGTCACTTGGTGAGGAGACAGCGAAGGACCGAAAGGTCATCTAAGTCTACTGCCACCTCACCAAGTTAAGGTTGAAAAAAAAACAGCTTCTAGATTTTCTCAGTCTGCTTCTTTCTATGATAAAAAATTTTACGCAAAATTAAAACAAAGTGTTGCAAAGATATGTACATTTTGTACAGTGTATACACAAAACTCACAGTCACCATGTAAAGAAAATGCAAGGCAACATTAGAATTGTTCTAACTCTAAGCATACTAAAAAATAAAAATACTGTAACTACAGATTGGATAGAAATAAAATTAATAAAGTTCATAATGCTTATTTATGTTTTATAGAATTTAAAGTGGGCAATTGGAGTGAAAAAAAACCTCCTTGCTTTGTTTTGTTTTGTTTGCCAATATATCATTAGTACCATAGGTGGGCACAAGTCCGTTAATCGTTAATCCGTTAATAACGAAGCTAACTTTTTCATCAACTCGTTAATCCGTTAAAAAGTTTTTTCATGTTAACGGACTAAATTAACTTCCGTTAAAATGCCCGTTAACTTAACGACAATAGTTCATTAACTTACGTTAAGTTGCGTTAACACAAGGTTTTCATCGTTAATTTCTTGCACCATTCATTTATCGTACCGGTACAAACCAGTTTGCACTGGTAACACTTGTTGCATAATTAGCGCGAGTTTTATAGAACAAAAAAGCGAAGGAGGTGCAAGATAAAAAAAAAAAGAAGCGCGGGATCAAATGAGCAGGCGCAATAAGAAATGCTGCAAGTACAATTTAATCATGCAAGTATAAAGTGGGTTAGGTCGTAGATGAGTTGAACTGCGACTCTGCGATAGGCCCATGATGCACCCATGAATAATCTGTCATTGGTGGTATGATAAAAGTGACTAGCATGGCAGCGTTAGCTTGGAAAGTGGACAAAGATAGTTAGTGAGCCTAACCTATAGTAGAAATAATCTAGATTATTATCGTAATCCACAATCACTAATTTGTAATCGATTCCGCAATTTTTAAATAATCGTAGTCAGAAATCAATTACAAAGGATCGTAATCTACGAATTGCAAATAATCGAGCCATGGCTGGCTACTACTATAAGCTAGGCTTCCAGTGCACAACAAAAGCGTGAATGATGATCAACTACAGAACAGAATGCAAGTGCAAGACATGCATGATTGCAGTTATTAACAACAGCCATAATAACGATAATGCAAAACAGAATTGTAGGGTAGATTGCAGCAAAACTGCAGGATAGATTCCGACTTCGTAACATAGGTGGGCACGGTACTTTGTAAAAGTACTGCGTACCGGTACTCGGTACTTTGCTAAAATTAGTACCGCGGTACCGGCCCAGCAAACATTGACACGTGAATTCACGTGGTTTTCTGGTGGAAAAGTCGTGAAACTTGTGTTTCGTTCTTAAACACAAGTTTTCCACAAGTCTAACACGAGTTTTCAATAAAGAATTTTTATGCAACACGAACAATAAAATTTTAATTTGCACATGATAACATTATGCTATATTAAAAAAAAGTCACTAATTTAGCTTGTTGTGGCATACTGGTGGAAAACTCGTGAAACTCGTTCTTGTTTTTATGCCACAAGTTTTCCACAAGTTTTGAACGTGTTCTCGAAAAAATTTTTTTCCAATAGCTGATACTTATTTTGTACTTATTAGTCGTTTGTTAGTCACCACATGATGTACTTTCAAAGAAAAAACTGATTATTGAGATGTGTTGTGGTAAACTGGTTGATAACTCGTGAAACTTGTTTCTCGTGTTTTGTCACGAGTTTTTCATGAGTTTTTCACGTGTTCTTTAAAATTGTTTCACAGAGGTTTTTATGACACTTTTTGTACCTGTATATTGGTTTGCTAGCTATCGCATTGTATCAACTGTTAAAAGCCTGAGCATTGCTGGTGAAAAAATTTATATGGAACTTTATGACTAAGTCCAAGAATCATTATTTTTTTACCTGTCTTACAAACCATGCAATTAATGCAGAAAAATAAATGCGCTAACTATGAAATTGAAATTTATGTAGTAAATAATACGTTTTATCAGCTTTTAAAACAGTTGTAGTTAGTAGATTGAAATTTTTCTACAATTTTTGCCTAAACATTTTGAAGAATATAATAACATCTATTTTAAGAATGTATGATTTTTTTATGGAATATCCATATAGCAAAAATATTTATACATTGTAACAATAAAATTTTTAAAATTAACCTTAAACTTATTTCTGAATTAAACCAATACAATTTGTTGTTTTTGCAAGGTTAAAAATTAGTACAGGCCTTTTTGTAATGATTTCCCTTTTAATTTTTAAAAAATTATTATCTCCACTTGGTGGAGTAATATTTACTATATTTTTGCATGGATTGGAAGCAAACAAAAAAGGAAATTGGATGTACCGGTAGGCTATCTTGTTGTTGCCTTTGATACTGTTGCAGATTAATTGGTATGATTGTCTTTAGTCTGTTAAAATAGGCAAGTATAGTAGCGGAAAGTGCAACATTCGAAGCGTTTATTTAGATGAAGTTTGGCAGTAGAAGTGTTAATAACCAACTGGGCTGCTCATACCGTACCTATTCTATACTGGTACCGGTAAATAATACCGGTAGCCCATAGATGTAATTAACTTAATTTGGCTTCTTGTAATTGTGAATACTAGTCTGCCGGTAGACTAACAGCTGTTATGTTTAAAGATTGGTAGCAAATAGTACCACTAAGGCTTAGCCTATTTAGGTACGGTAGCCTAGTTCGTCAGGCAGTCATGGGTAGCAGTAAGCCTACCTTACCTACGGTACTGGTACTGCGCTGGAATGGTGGCTTAGTAGTTAGCGAGTTCGTGTTGCAGATCTTGGTTCGAATACGTTGTTAAATCATACTGGTACTAAAAGATTTAAAAAATGGTATTCACAGCTTTCATTGCAGGCGCTCAACCAAGAAAATAATGGTAGCCTACCGGTATTTAGGGGGAAAATACCAGAAGCCCAGAGCTTGTTGGTACCAGTTTGAAAAAATTGATATCAGTCTGTCTCTGTTAGGTCTAGAAACATGCGTTGTAAAAGGTAGGCTACTTGCATGATAATAATATTAATGTCTCAGGTGGAATAGTCAAGCATTGCTGGGAAGTGTAGGGTGAGATCAGGTAATTCCAGACAAAAATCTGCTATTTTTGTTCTCTCTGCTTTTTTCTTCAATCAACTCCAAATCTATTGCTTTCATTTGTGCATTTCAATAATGAACTATAGTAGTTTCACACTGGTTCAAAAAAAATATTTTAGAAATGGATGAAAAAATTGGTCTAAACACTGGTTCGAAAAAATAGTATAAAGTATAAAGGCAAAAGTGCAACTTTGATACTCTTCGATAGCATATTTATAAATCTTATAAACTGGAATAATATGTTAAGAAGCATAATTAAGTAGGCCTACTTTTTTGAAAATTTTAATGCACTCCGCAGGCCATTTGCACCAGCCTAGTGCCAATTTAGTCATTGCGCCATGTCGTTTAATTAAATTTAAGCCATGTTGATCAAAATTTCCCTGTTAACACCTTCATTGTGGATAAACTTCAAATAAAGATCTTTATTTCGCAAAATGTGCTCGAATTAGCAGCTGTTTTCAGTTAACAACCATTCCGAAATTATTGTAGAGGCGGGGATTCGGTTTTACGCCACCCCAACGCCAAATTTATGAATTTAACTTTGATTTTCTGCCACAAATTGCGGATTTATTGAATGCAGCTTGTCACTTTTTAATGCATAGGCCTTTTTGTAAGTACAGCAATTTAGGCTTTTTTATTTTTCACCTCCAAGCTCTCTTCTAAATCGTTTTTTCCTTTTACAATTATTTCGACTCGCAAACTCCTACTCCTAAGGATTTTTCTAAGTTAGATTTGGATACGGAGTAGGAATGAATTTCGCTTAATGCGGAAAAATTGGAGTTATGAATGAATAAACCTACCAGGATTCTGGTTTGGTTGGAAAACAGGGTGTGAGAGCATATTTGGGTACTTTATAGGACAAATTAATTCATAACCTAATCTGCAAATGAAAGCAGAGAGCAACTACGCAGAATAGTTTTATTGCGCATAAAATGAGCTGGCAATTATTTAATTACCGAAATGAATATCTACATCGATATAGGTAATACAAACACGCACTAATTGCAATTTTACTTTCATGTCCAGAATTTGCCCATGGCTGTCCGGAATTACCCGATCTTACCCTACCTTAATTGCCTGGCAGTACAAATCGTTCTGTACAAAAAGATTGCAGTAGGCCTAGTATAAAATGGGGTATGGTAATTTTCTGGTTTGGATGTGGGGTAATTTCAGACATATGGTTAAACCTGAAACAGCCTAACTGCCTGCCTATGATGATGCAAAACCTAGTAGTCAGCAAGTCACTAGAACTGAGAAAAAAGTGGTAACTAGCTGATTTTTAGTTTTTAATTTGTTCCTCAACTTTGTACTGGCTTTTTTCCTCTGGTTTTGTAGTTTGTTTATCAGTGTTCCCTGTAAGCGCAAAAAAGTGCAATAAGTGTGACATTGTTTTCGACATTTTCGCACCAAATTTTTGATAAGTCAGGCGTTTTTTCTTGCGCCAAAAATCAGCATTTTTATTTTATGCCAAAAACTGTAGACACAGCTGCAGTTCACAACTTGACGCTCTTATTTACTGGACGAAGCCCGTAGATCACTAGAATACTTGCGGATCTCTGAGACTGATAACCTTTTTTTTTATCTGGAGAACAACATAAAAAGGGTAAATAAGATGCCTCCGCCAGCGCAAAGCTTTTTTTGGAGGGGAGAGTGGGAGAAGCCAAAATTCGAACAGAAAATTGTTGCCACATATCAAGAATGCCTCAAAAGCTGCGGCATTTTCACATTGAGTTCTAAACGTTCCCACTATTTCCGGCATTTACGCAGGAGATGAAAAGTTAAAGGGAACACTGCTGTCTATCACCAGTAAAGCTAAAAGGTTAAGTAGTCGAATTATTGGCTAATAAGGCCAAAGTGTAAAATTGGGAGTTCAAACCAATTAAAGAGGAAATTTGAGTTAGAAATGGACATTTCCATTTGGCAGTGGCTATTTTGCCTCTAGAGGCAAAATAGCCCCATGTTATTTTGCCATTTGGAGGCAAAATAGTCCTAATGGCTATTTTGCCGCAAGTGCCATACTAGCCCTAATCCTAACCCTAACCCCAAATCTAACCCTAATCCTAGGGATGTACATTCTAGTATTTCGATTCGATTCCGATTCCCAAATGATCCGAAATCTTTTTTTGATACTACTGAATTGAAATACTCGCGCTAAGTTTTTAGGCAGCACTGCTTTGTACGGAAAATAAACACGCATCACGAGCATTGTTACGTAACAGCATCATTTAATTGCCTTGCATGATGATTAGAGAGATGGTTGGTACAGACGGCGCCGCTTTCACGCACACTCGCATGCTTGGCCGTGTGTATTGTCGCAAATGCAGTAGCGCACGTGTTTGCAAATGCGCTCCAAAAAAAAAGCCACCCGCTCGCCTCACTGCTTTTTCGCAAGTCCCATGTGCAAATAAACAATAACGTCACAATTACTTTTGTGATTGCGGAGATGTGGTTACTTTTTAGCAGTTTGTCGGGCGCTGATCATGTAAATGTCAGATATTGAATTACCAAAAGTCTTTCTGCGGAGATCGTTACCATAACTTTACTGTTATTAAATCTTCAGTTACAAAAGGACAGGTATAACATAATACTAGTCATAACAAAAGTTTTTACAGATAGAGAATTAAGACTTCAATTTAAATTTAAATTTACATGCAATTGCGATAGTCTGGGTAATTATAAAGCGTTCAGCGGCAGGAAGAAAAAGAACATCTGATGTATGGGACCATTTTGAACTTCCCGTCTTGGACAAAGACGGAAATAAACGTGTTCGTTGCACGCACTGCAGAGAGTTTGTTGCACGCACATGATTTCTTTGTCTTTTAAGTGTTTGTTTACTTTTCTACGAGCTTTTGATTTTGATAAAATTTTTCGTTACCAGCACCAACATCTTGTCATATGTAAATAGTGAATCGGAATTAGGAATCGAAATACTGGAATCGAAACATTTGATTCGGAATCGATTCGAAATTAGCAAAGAATCGGTAATGAACATCCCTACCTAATCCCAACCCTAGCCCTAACCTTAACCCAAACAGAGGAAAAACACTATTTTGCCTCTAGAGGCAAAATAGCCACTTCCTTTCCATTTCTATTAGGAAGCAAGTACGCCTTTTTGGAGAGAAGATGCACTGGCAGTTAGAATTGAACAAATTTGAGTCTAACTCATAAGGTCCTGTTAGATTATTTATCATATATCCAAAATTACCCAAAGCCTGGGATAATGCCAGACAATGAAATGGATAAAATAAAGGCAGCGTCTATTGTGCCCACTATGGTTTTCTTAGTTTAGACCAGGTGAAGTCGATATGGTGTATGGCGTATATTGTGTACTGTTATAGGTTTCCTATTACCTTAGCTCACCTTGCTCTGTCTTGTTATGGGCAAATTAATGTCAAACTAATGCCTTGACTGAAGACAACCATGAATCTTCAATCTCAATCAAAAAAAAATCTATGCTTAGAATTAAACCCATCATCTCATGCTTATGAGACAGCACCATCACCACTATACCACAAAGCCTCAATCATAACAGAAACCATTCAAAACCACCATTAATACCAAACCAGCATCAATAAGCTGTTCCAGTTTTTAGTGACTTTCTTCAATTTCTTAGGAACTCTCCCAAAAGTTGTGGTTCAACTACCAATTCAATTTACCATCAAAATTATTTGATTAAAGTTTTATGCTCCTATAAATGCCTTTCCATGGCATCATGACAAAAATTTAAAAAATGGCCCAATCTCTGCAATCGCTCATGCTAGATGCAAAAATTTTTTGTCTAAAAATGCAGAATATCCAAGTTCCTATTTGCTCTCAATACGGTACATTATTTCAGTCTAACTGCTCAATTTTTCAAATAAAATCAAGAAATCATCTTTTTCACTGTTTTTGTTGAATTTTTTATGACATTTCTCATTGTGTAGAATATGGAATTTGTGTAGTAATATATGCTAACTTTCGATTAGCTACACTGTCATTATAAAGTGATTGTTGTATTAAAACATGTT
>CAWYPQ010000133.1:0-76347 GCA_963965965.1 Trididemnum nubilum
AGTAAAAAAGGGTATAATTAGAGATGGGCAGTAGCTATTTTTGTAGTAACTAGCTTATACAGTAGTAATCTTCATTTTTTAAAACTATCGAAATCGGTCATCAGTTAACTTAGTAACTAGTTCAACCACACAATAAATTCTCAAATATCTTTAACGGTATTATGCGCCGACAGTTGACACATCTACCACCCATCCTACACTGCGATATACAAACCCTTCTATTTCTTATTGAGAAATCAACGGAGCTATTTTGGAAACACGAATAGCAATTTTTGCAAACTAGAAATTTCTCAAAAAATTTTGTGGTTGATCGAGAAACTATAGTTGCTTTTCACAGAGGTAATTGTAATGATAACGACGTTACTACAGTATTTTCAAGTAAGATTCAGCTATCTCTTGAAAGTAACTCGTAGAGATCATTTTATAACTTGTAAAATAGCACAAATAAAAAAAAAAGCTTTCCACGAAACTAAGAACGCTGCCAGTAGCAATCTATATTCTACACGCAACCGACAAGATAAAAAAAAAAACAGAAAACGAAACGGTTTCGTGTTGCATTGACGAAACGTATTATATTAAAAGGTTACACAATAAAAGATTACTTCACTTTTTAAACAGGAATTTCATTGAATTCGAAAACGTCGGAGCAGAATGCAGTAGACAAACAATCAAGTTAGAAAACAGTGTTCATCTGTTTTGATTCGTAAAAATATCTGAAGTCTATGCTGTAAAAATAGCGACCATACTGTAGACATCAATAACTCTTCCATCGAATGGACGTTGGTTCAGCAGCAATTATTTTACCAGTGGAGCGACATTAACAAATCTGAATTTGGGAAAACAAAACACAATGAAAGGACAATGGGCATACTACAAATAAGCGTTCAAGTTCGATTTATTATTTAGCTTTACCTGGGCATCGAATTTGTGGGTTGACAATATGAAATAGCAAACAAGCCTCCTTATCAATCTTATTAGCCTGATCCATTCACAACAGGAAAAAAGACTAAAGTATTTAAATGAAAAACTAGTTGAGGTGGCGGAACTTGAAGTGTGTACTCCGCTAACATAGGACATCCCTGCTGTTAGAGGAGGTTTGCCCTCCGCAGTTCCTCCTCCTTGAACTTCTATAGCTTTTCCTGCAATGGGCGGAGATTTTTACGATATTTTTCAACCGCACGGTCCAACTCTTATATCGCTTAGCAACGCAGCAACGCTTCTTTGGTCTCTTTCTTTTCCAAATCCACAACTTTTGATCGAAGTTTGGAAACCTGGTAATTTTCCTCCTCTAGCTGGCTGACCCTACAAAATCCAATCAATCAATTGCTAGGTATGATTCAGAAAAAAATACACAATACATAAGGTACTGGTCCCTAACCTTGACGAAAAATAGATGCTTTTTATTTTGCGACAAAAGTGAGCTACGAGTCTGGAAGGAACTTTTCAGTCTTTGGGTGAATAAACTCGGTAGTCGAAAGCGTGACCGAGAGGGTAAAAGCGTCGTTTTAATGACGAGCCGGTTCGCATGGTTTGGTTCAACCCGCGCCCTGGTCACGTTGTTGCGTCCTTGGATAAAACGCTTTACGATGATTATCTCTGCTTGATGGCTTCAAACAAGCCACAAATTCAGTGGACAAGAATTTAGAGAAATCTACAGGAATATCAATACCTACTAATATTAATAATAAAAACTTCTAAGAAGGTACAGATTTCTCAAACACAAAGTACATCTTGCAAAAGAAGTGTATGGATCACCCAAAAGTTAGATTTGACGCTATCTGGTGAGAGGAAGATAAACAGACAACTATAACAGCAACAAACAAGAGATATTCAAAGGACAATTTTGTACTAAAGCATACATCAATAAACTCATTCACATTTACTGTTACCAACTAGCACTATTTATTGTAAGCATAGGCAATTGTAATAATGCAATACCCCTGGTAATTGTTAAACTACCTCAGTGCAATTAACGCAGCTTTTCGTTCTTCTAATGCGTCCTGTAAATGGTATAACTTATTTGTGCTGGCTTTGGCGGTAGCACCCAGCTATGACTTTGTTAGCTCAAGGTCATTCACAAAAACTTATCATCTGCTTCTTCTTTTTGGATTTCAGGAACTCAATTTCGCAGAAATTATCTGAAAAGAATTAAAATAGCTTTGGATCATTGTTAAAAACTAACTATTAGAAAACTACAAATTTTGTTACTGATGGCAAACTGTAAACCAGTTATGGTGATGCATTTCCATTAAAGTCTTGCAATGAAAGTAAGGAAAAAGTGGCGAATTTAAAGTGATCGAATTAATGTATGAAAATTGTTTAGTAGCAACAAACAATTTCTAGCTCAGTCAAATTTGTCTTGAATAAGGTACATGTGTCAAATCATATTCAATTAGTATACATGTTTACAAAATCAAGAAATTATTTTACTAATGTCCAGAAAAAAAATGACAAGAACTTTAAATACACGTTATTTATATTAAACTTATAGAATTTTAAAATATCAGCAATTTTGACAAATGAAAAGTTTCCAAGTCAAAACTTACGCAAATTTTTAATTTGATTTTAATTTTTAACCTGCCTTAACCAAATATTATCAAGCTCTTCAACTGGTTTTGCAGCAAATAACCCTTACCTAAAATTTAAGCAATACAAAATGTTATATGCCCACGTGAAGCAAACGCACAACAACCAGTAAATGTACCTGGTTAAAGTTTTGGTTTTATTAAATTGGTGAATAGCCAGCTGTGAGCGATCTTCATTGTGAATAGCTGATGTTTCAGTAGCAGCTAGAACGTCGAATGTTGTTGCCAGCAACATATATCTAAAATGTCATAACATTCGCTATAGAAGCATTGCATCTTGCAAATGGTTCAGCATAGCTATAAAACCAGAAAATTAAAAAAAAAAATTAAACAGCGAAAAAATAACATCCATCAATGAGGCACTGGTATTCAGGAACAGCCAATTACATATAGGCCAGACAATCAGCCAAATACAGCCTGTTTGTTAGTAGCATATCTATTCTTTTCCACAACACACTATTTTGTGCTTTATTTAGCAAAGCAATCACCTGATGAATACAAATAAACTTTGAATAATTTCACAAAAAAACAACAATTGAGCTAAAACCAATTTAACTGGTTGTGTTTACTGCTCTAACACTGATATTGTATCACTATTCACTAAGTACTTTGACAATGTTTGCATTTTTAATATATCAAAAATACGACATCAAGGCAAAACTAACCTAAAAGAGTAAAATTTAGCTTCATGCAGACTTTGGCAAAGGTAATAAATACCTTTGTGATGCCACAATTTTGCTGTAAAGCTCCCGAAATAACTCGTCCTCCAATGAGTCCAATGTTATTCCAACGAAGATCTAATGTTGATAAAGTGCTGTTTAATCTTAATGCTATACCTAGCTTTTGCGCTCCAGTATGATCAATTTGATTATTGTGAAGATGCAAATGCACAAAAAAAGAAGTGGGCAGCCACCCCTTCACAAAACAAGGCAAATGAAAACTCCCATACACCAACAGAATTCCATTCCCATAACAAGGTTTCCAAAGTTTGATTTCCCAACACAAAGATAATTTATATAAATATCTTCGTTGTCGCACACTTCATGATCACTCTATCACTGATCGCCTGTCATATTCTTGTAGTTTGTCAACATTAGGTCATGTGCAGCTTTTTTTTAATGTGTTTAATATTTTTGCTTGGTTTTGAGACTTGTTATTGCATACATGCGAGATTTAAATCGGCTTTTGTCTTCAAAAATCAAAAAAATTCAAAAAGATATGATTTTTGACACTAAAAATGTATAAAAATTTTAAACAACTTTGTTTGTTTAGGTGTATATAAAAATTCAAAAACCTGATTCAAAACTATTGACCTATGAAACCAATGATGCTGTCAACTCTACACAAAAAAATTATTCTGAAAGTTGGTTACTGTATGTATGTTCATTCAGTTGGAATGTTACAGATTAGATCAAGAGCACAAAAATGTTTTGCTTCACCACAGTGCTTACTGCTTACACCAAGACAGCCTAAACAATAAGGCAATGCTGTTGCTAGAATAGCTTATGATTGATTGACAAAGGGTCCTACGCAAAATTTGACGCACTAATTCAGTACTTTATATCAAATATGAAATTTAATTTCCAAGCTACAACAAAGACATTGATCAGAAAATGGGCAACACTAAAACAGTGACTGTTTAATAATACCTTACCCTCAAATAATGTCCTAATGTTTCTGTTCCTGAGATTTTATTGTTGTGTGATTTTATTGTTATCACTTGATGTTAAGATCAAGTGATTTTATTGTTGTGTTATTTTTCAGGCCAGACAAAAGTATTTTAGCACCTTCTTCATTCAACACACAGTCACTAAAAACCACAGATGTGAAAGCTAGGTCATGGTTTAAAGCTTTAGGTAACACATCACAAGTTGCAAGGGAGAGAGTATGGTTAGATAAATTAAGGAGTAGCTTTTTTATTAGCAACTTCTGCTATCTCTAGTTGAAATAATTGTCCACGAATGGAAATAAAACAAGGCTCGATACCGGTATGACTTTAGAAACCAATGGCTACTGTATTGATTAGAACAACTTTGCCTGCCACTAGATCACTCCCTTTAATTACCTCTCTGATTGTTTATCACAAGGTAAGATATAAATACAATAATACTAACAATTTGTTAAGATAAAAAACAAACTTGCAAAAGTCGTTTTGGAATCAAATTCAAATTGGTGATTGGATTTCTCATGCTGTTGGAAAACTTTTAGTCCTTTTTAGTTAACTAGCAATTCCAAATAGAGATGTGGAAGTAGAAGTTGGAAGTAGTATTAGTAAAACAGTACCGCTTCCCTGTTCCAGTTGAATGTAGTGTAATTTTTTGTAAAATAAATGACGAAAAGTTATTTTTCGATAAACCAACATTTGCAAAGAAACCTCTTTAAAAGTTTTTGTTTCTTTAACAGGGCCAGCCCATACCTCTATCAATTCAAACGTGAATCATGTAGCCTAAAAACTCATTTTAAAATCTATAATCAAGTCAACTCAAGTCAAGTATATTTTACTATACGATAACTGATAAAAGTATGCCGGCAGGAAGCAGCGAAAGACCATGCAGTCATCTACGTCAACTGCACCAAATACTGTAGCACTTTAGTTCCTACCGTTTGTTTGACAAGAAATAATTAAACAACAATCGGTTCAGAAAGAGCAACTATACAATTGAAAACCTTGAAACTGGTTAACTACTAGGCTATGTAATTATTAACACAGCTACTGGTTATAGAAACTACTTACCCATTTAGCGAGTTCGTGTGGTAGCGAATTTGACATTGAACTGACGCTCGACATCATCACTGTAGGAAAAGCTTCTTCCATAAAAGAAAATCAAGTTTGTCCAAGGGAAAACTTTATTGTTACAGTATAAGGGGTACCCTTTTTATACGCAATTTATGCCATGTCCTGTTGAAATAATTTCCCCAAATGAAAATAAAACTCATCTCGATATTAGTATCACTTTAGAAACCGTTGGCTTCTCTGTTGAATAAAACAACTTTCACCGCACTAAATTGATTGCTTCAATTAACCCTCTGAATTTTTATCATTCCAAATGTTTCGAAACCAAACTCGAGTTGAAATCAAAGTGATAATTGGATTTCCTCATTCCAACGCGGTGGGAAAACTAAGTCCTTCTTGATTTAATCACAATACAAACATTATATTTCCAAGTCTACTCAACAATTTCTTCGCTCCGTGCTACGCGTAAACAGTTCTGGCTTGGTGGTGTGCTTTCTTTGTCTTAAACGTTGCTCTGGTGAGCCAGAAATAAAAATTCACAATCACTATCACTATCACAGTTATCTGTTATCTGCATGGTTGAGAAATTCCTAACGTAAGTCTAAACGGACAGGGAAAATTAATAAACTTTATCCTTGTTTCATTATGACACGCGTTACGGTTGACCAGCTGCTTGCATCGCAGGTATGTACGTTGAAATGGCCAAAACTTTTGATGCTTCAACTGCTGACGTCACAGAACGAAAAGTTCTTTATATATAGCTGTGAAATTTGAAAGAAAAAAAGCAAGCATACTGTAGTGGAGGATAAATTTTGGTGTATTAGACGTTACCTAATTAGGTAGGCCTACCTAGCTTCCTAGCAGTGCTGCCAGCAATTGAAATTGAAATTTTATAAAAAGAAATGAGGTGGCCGTTGGCCAAGCGAATAATAAGGCACCTGCAACTAATAGGCTAAGGCCTACCACACACTTTTTGATGTCAGCAAAAAACTACCGGTTCTTGCCCGTTTTGGATAAAAATTTGTCTGGTGGTAGCTTAGGTCCATAGTCTCAGTCTGTAGTAACCACATACCGTTTGTGATATTACAGTTAAAGGCGGTGAATCATCTCGCCAATTCCAGTGGTTTACAATAGCTAAAATTGAACTATAATTTTTGATTTTTTTTGTTTTGATTTTGGGACTGCGGTTGCAAAGATATTCAACAAATACAAAAAGATGTTCCCCGAAAAAAGTTTTTGGAAACTCTGAGTTTTGTTCTTCCCGCCAAAACCACAGTAGGCCTAATGGTTTAGAGAACTGTGGTAGGCCTAATAGTTTAGAGATAGTTTATTTCTAAACAGTTTATTTCTAAATAGCTTAGGCCTAGTTAGGCCTAACTATCTCTAAACTATTAGGCCTAATAATTTAGAGATAGTTAGGCCTAATAGTTTAATAAGATTACACAGTAGGCCTAATAGTTTAGAGAACTGTGGTTTTGGCGGGAAGATCAAAACTCAGAGTTTCCAAAAACCTTTTTTGGGGGGACATCTTTTTGTATTTGTTGAATATCTTTGCAACCGCAGTCCCAAAATCAAAACAAAAAATATCAAAAATTATGGTTCAATTTTAGCTATTGTAAACCACTGGAATTGGCTGGATGATTCACCGCCTTTAAGCAAAATCACACTTTGAAAAAAAAATTTTGGGGGCCTTTTTACCAGCACTGTGCATTTATTTGCTGGTAATAAGACCCACCAGTACAAAGCTAAAGCAAGAGTTAATGCATGGGCGGGTAACTTGTAATTTGTGGCAAGTACCGTATAAGTTGAAAAATAATTAAGAAGCTTAAAAAGTTCTATACAAATCTCCGTAAAGTCATTTAACCTAAATTTAAAACGAGTACTGGTATTTTGTCGCTGAATTACCGGTTGCGGAACAAGGTGGCAACCCAGTCTGCATTTTATGTAGGCCGATGCTTTTTCGATGATATCCGGCGTGAAAATTTTGTTTCTTTGGCGTGGCGGCGTGAGTTAAAGAGCTGCTACGACAATTGGCGTAACACTGGCGCAAGATGCTGCTGCTTTGGCGTAAGCCTTTTTCTACACAGGAAGTTTTGGTTACAGGCACGAAACTCGCAGCAAGTTATTTTTTATTAACTTAAACCTTTTGTCTTGACGTCGACTCCACCGAGCTCAAATTGCGTATGCATCGTGCTTCATTGATCACAACATTTTGGCCAATATTTCTTTACATGTTTATTGTTTATGTTAGAAAAAAACTTTGAACATGAAATATCAATATGTTTCAATTTTCGTTTAGTTTTCAAGAATCTAAAATAATACATTTTGTTGACTTTTCCGTAGTTTGTTCACTTTCCCCCTTGCCCTTGACTTCTTCCCATTTTTCAGGTATGAACCTCATATACAATGTATCTTTTTTTGAAAATTCTATGTAACAACAGTCAACATCATTTTCTTTCAAAAACATTTAAGTATCGGCATAGGTGGGCAAGTTAATGCAAAACGTTAGCTTCGTTAACCGCTGGTCGGTTAACAAACTTCATACCTCTGTTAACGTTAATCCGTTATTTTCAGCTTTAATTAACTGAAGTTAATAAAGTCCGATATTTCGTTAATATTTTTTGCGTGTAATTTAGATTTCTTTTTATTCACTCGCTTCTAGAACACGTATTGACGCTGTTGAGCTGATTGTAAGAATATATTTATCAGAGGTGGAGTCCTCCAGGACTTATTTTGAAGTCCTTGGCCTCGAAGCTTTAAGTTCTCGAAAATTGGCCTGTCCTCGGCTCGAGGACAGCACTATTTTTTAAATTGTTAAAATTTTGTGGAGCGCCTGAGAAATTTTTGTGAGGACCTTTTTTTTGTTTGTTTTGGAGATCGCCTGAAAAAAATTTTTTGAAGACCTTTTTTTGTAGAACACTTGCGTTTGTGTCTTTGGTACTTGGCCATGGCCTCGAGCATTCCTGTCCTTGGCCTCGAGAGAGTCTGTCCTCAGAAGGGCTGTCCTTGGCCTCGAGCCTTGTGTCCTCGACTCTCCACCTCTGATATTTATTGCTGTTGTGGTCTTTTTGTGTTTCGGAAGTTATATTTTACAGTCTAATCTAATTTTAAGATAAAAATAGGTTCAAATGCACTAACGAAGCTGCGATCGGAAAATCTTCAAAAATTGCAAACAGCGATAATTGATGGACCTATGAGGCCGCAGCTTATTTACCACAAAAAAGATCTCCTTTCTTCGCTTTTTCTTCTATAAAACTAGTGCTAATACGCAACAGTGTTTCCAGTGCAAACTGGTTTGTACCGGTACCAGAGGTGGAGTCCTCGAGGACGTCCATGGCCGCGAGGACGTCCTCGAGGACACATTTTGAAGTCCTTGGCCTCGAGGCCTCAATAAGTCCTCAAAAATTTCCCTGTCTTTGGCTCGAGGACAGCACTATTTTTTTGTACCGTTGAAATCTTGTTGGAAAACGCAAGAAACCTCGCGGAAAATTTGCGAAGACCGTTTTTCTTTTTCGCAATTGGAGATCGCCTGAAAAATTTTATTTTTATTATTATTATTAATGGGCAGCGGTGCAAACAAATCTGCTACTGTTAAGTAAAGCCCACCTACACATTGCGTAGGCCTCATTTGGGCTCATTGCAACTGTAGCTGCTATGTTATTGTTGTTTTGTTTGGTTACTAGTCAAGCTCAGAAAGCCTTCCAGCTTCCTTTAAGTACGTGGCAAGTGTATAATGTTACATTTCGTTGCTACAGTGTGAACAGTGGTTTTGGTGATTCCAAAATATTTAACACGATAATCTTGGTAAAGCTTGCAATTACCGACATGATGATTTGGTGTTTCCTCCTCTAGGCTACATTGTGGACTCAAAGAAGCCTCTGCACGACTTGTAGGATTCTTGTGTCGCTGTACTGTAGATTGCAGTGCCCAGTTAAAACTTACAATATTTTATTTAAATGAGGCCTCTAAAGGTTAAGGATAGGCGCGTAGCCAGAAATTCGCAATGGGGGGCTGTTTTGGGGGTCTGGAGGAAGAGCCCCCAGCTGCAGGAGGCACGGGGGTTTGGGGGCCAGGCCACCAGCGCTCGAAAATTTTGCATTTTTTTGCAAAAATAACTTCATTTTAGGGCTATTTTGATTAAAAAGTAATACTTTTAAAACGTAGCTTAGAAATTGGCAGTGCAAACATAATTAAACTGGTGGCATAAATGGGCTATGTTGGACGTGGCTAATCGTAAAATGTTTGTTCTTTTGTTTTGATGCTGGTATTATAAAATCGAATAGTTCAATAAAACTCACACGGAGTAATCTATTTTGTATACAGTTTATGGAGAAAAATAATTGGGGGGGCTAATGAAAAGAGATTTGAGAGAAATGATTGGTAATTAACTAATACTAAATACTCCCCCCCCCCCTTATTTCTTAGCTTATAGTATATTTGTTGATGACACCTATGTTTAGCATTTTTACACTTGCGATCAAATTTGATTACTTATTTCTTAACATTTTTCAAAGTTTTCATTTATTTGTTGGTTTTATTTTCGACAAATTAGCCCCCCCCTGACTTTATGTTTTCAAAGATATTTTAAATCACTATTTAGACCACTTCGGTGCATAAAACAGTCTCAAAAGTGCTAAAAACGTAGTGTTTTTCCCATTCTGCATTTTGGCTGAGATGGCAATGGGGGGCTATAGCCCCCCCTGGCTACGCTACTGGTTAAAGAGGCATTGAAGCCTAAGTTTTATTGATTTATTGCATTTGAAACAAAATTTGTATTTTTAAAATAATTTTTGAGCTCAACTTCAGAATTCTACGATTACTACGTCAAAAGATTATTGCATTTATATTTTCCTTTATTTCGTAGAATTTCTTTCACTTTTTTAAAAATTTGTCTATGTTTGGTGTCGCTGTTACTGTTACTAGGGCTACTACACGCTAGCTGACATTAATCATTACTTACGGTATGTAAGCCTAGCCTATTAATGATGACATTAATCATCAGAGGTGGAGTCGAGGACACAAGGCTCGAGGCCAAGGCCAAGGACACAAAAAAAAATCCGAGGCCAAGGTCAAGGACAGCCTTTCCGAGGCCAAGGACCAAGGACACAAGCGCAAGTGCTATCCAAAAAAAAAAAGGTCATCAAAAAATTTTTCAGGCGATCTCAAAAAAAAAAGGTCTTCACAAAAATTTTTCAGGCGATTTCCACAAAAAAACGTTTTCCAAAAAATTTTTTAAGGGCTCCACAAAATTTTAACAATTCAAACAATACTGCTGTCCTCGAGCCGAGGACAGGCCAATTTTCGAGGACTTGAGGCCTCGAGGCCAAGGCCAAGGACTTGGCCTTCGAGGCCAAGGCCAAGGACTTCAAAATGTGTCCTCGAGGCCAAGGACGTCCTCGAGGACTCCACCTCTGTTAATCATTACTTACGGTACGTAAGCCCAGCCTATTAAGAAATTATAAAAAACAGTAAAGTCTAGTCTAATCTACAGGTTGGTTTACCCTAATAATTACAAAGAACAACTAGGCCAAAAATAGGCCTACTTTTATTTTTTCTTCTAAGTGCACTAAATCAAATATGTTTGTGCTAAAAGATGCAACTTTAAACTACTAAGATGAATTGTACTTTTAAAAACTCATCTAGGTACCGAAGCCACAGCAGAAAACCTGCCAAAGGCACATCGTCACTGCCAGACCTATAATTTGGCAAAATTGATTTTGAAATCGCTTATGCAAATATGATGTAGTGTTGCCCTTGCAAAATTTTTTTCCTTATTTCAAAATCTTTTCCCTTGAAGCTATTTAACCTCAAACAATGAAAAAACGGGACAAAAACGTTGCTAATCAATTATTTGTTAGAAATTTGGTGTTAAAATTCAAAAATTAAACTTCAATGCCCCTTTAAGGAGACGTATTGTCAGTCGAGAAGACGTATTACCGTGCAGACTCTTTCATCCTAAGGCAGTCCTTCCGTTCATTCCACATAGATTTTCATCTATCTGTGGACCAGTCCTTAATCGCGCTAACACAGCTGGCATACGGGACTGTAATAAAAGGTTCAGGACCATGTTATAATAATAACATTTATTTCAGACTAAAGACAGTCCATATGAAAAATACTCACACATTACACACACACACTCAAAAAAAAAAAAAAACTCCAAAAAGCAAGCAGTTCCAAGGGCACTAATATTTGGCATACAAGCGCTCTTGAAATGATTTAAAATACCCAGAATTGTAAAAAGCGTCAGAATTCATCAAATTCGCAATGAGGTAATTCTCCGATTGCAGTAATCGACTGACAAATGAAAACATGTATTTTCGTTGCAAAGCTTCAAAGGTAGTAATACCAAATGAAACCTGTAATTCACGAGCACTAACAAATCGAGGTAAATTATGAAGAATTCGATAAGCATCATTGTAGGCTACTTTGATTCGATTGTATGACGACTTACGAAAGTTATTCCAAAGATGGCAAGCATAAAAAGGCATACAATAACTGCAAAACAACATATTTTTTACCACATAAGAACACTTAGAAAATTTAGCCTTAAGTTTGTTTGCCGCACAGTAACTAGATCTCACTTGACGAAAAATATCTTCATCATCAGACAAGTTTGCAGAAATTTTGACACCAAGATACGTCACACTATCACAAAAATTAATTACCTTTGTTCCCAAAACAATCTTGGGACTCTGAGAAAGAACAAATCCTTTGGATGGAAAAAGAACACCAACTGATTTTTTACAATTAAATGCAATATTATGAGGCACTGCATAACTGCTACATATGTCGACCAAGTCCTGAAGACCACTGAAACTAGGAGATAATAAACAAATATCATCAGCAAAGAAAAGGTGGTTGACTAGAGCATTGCCTACGACACATCCAGATTTAATAGCATTTAAATTTGTTGACAAATCATTGAGATATAGCGCAAACAGGTACGGGCTTAGCACACCTCCTTGTCTTACTCCATTAGAGACACCAAAAAATTCTGAAAAGTGACTACCCCATTTAATGCACAGCATTTGACTCTTATACCAATACAACAATAAGCGAACGAGGCAGAGTGGAATATTACATAAAATCATTTTTTTGAAAAGCATAAAATGGTCTACTCGATCATAAGCCTTAGAGGCATTAAGAAATGTAGCATATACAGGAGTATCATGCTTGTTATAGAAAGAGACCGCTTGTTTCAGTAAAAACACACACATATCAGTACTATGCTTAGATTTGAAACCGAACTGGTGGTCACTAGACATGCACATAGGAGCAATATGAGCGAGGATAACATGCTCAAACAGTTTCGATATTACCGTGGCCAGCGCAATTGGCCTATAATTAGAAGTATCCTGCACATTTCCATTTCGATTTTTTAAAATAGGATTAATTACTGTTTCCAAGCAATTGGAGGGAATAAAACCATGCATAAGGCACATATTGAAATACAAAGATAAGTACACCACAATACAAGGGTCAGCAAAACTCAAATGCTCTGCAGAGATATTGTCAATACCATTAGCACTACTTAAAGGGAGCTTATGAAGCAGTGGGCGAAGCATCGCAACATCACAGTAAAAATCTTTCATATCAGTAAAATTGCAGACTTGATTGATTTTGGACTCAACAAACAATTTTACATTACTATCACCCTTGCAAGAATTCAGTAAATGAGCATAATGTTCTCTCCACATGTCTGCTGTCTGCTGACCGCCAGAGGCACCTCCAACAGTGGTAGGTAACATACTTCTGCCCTTAGCATTATAAGATTTTAGTTTATCCCAAAAGCGTTTTTTTGAAGGATCCGAATGCAGAGCATCAGCAACTGCATTTGCCTTATGCATCTCAGCATTGTGCTGACATTTGCGCAATTCACTTTTAAAGATTTTGCGATAGCGTATCATTTTATCAAATAACTGCCCTTTGCTAGGCTTGCCAAAATTTCTCCATTCTAGATATGCTTTTCTAGCATTGGCATGGTGAGCTTTAACAGCTGAATTCCAACCTGGAATGGACTTAACTTTGTTAACCACAGCACTAGAATGCATTGATAGCCCAGACTGATCACAGGCTTCAATCAAGGCAGCAATTATAGATTTGTAGAACACCTCAATTTCAGAAGTATGAGATGAGTTGTCACACATAGGATCATTGCACAGCACAACGTCAACTGGTATATCAATAGAAGACAAGCAACGTTATTGATTTAGATCCTGATTTGGCTACATAGTCTGCCACTTATCAACTAAACAATTATTTTGTGAGCAATGATTTGATTAGTCCAAACCAGTATGGTTTTAAGAAAAATTGCTCAACAAATGAAGCTGTTTTAGATATTTACAATAAGCTACTTGACAATATGGATAAAAAGCTCATTACATGTTCTATTTTCTTAGATTTAAGAAAAGCATATGATACCATCAATCACACAATCCTGATCAAGAAACTAGAAAAGTATGGAATTAGAGGATTACCATTACAGTAACTAGCAAGTTACCTGACTGACCGTCAACAGTATACATTTGTAAATCAATATAAATCCAAGTCAAGAGATGTTATTTGCGGTATTCCTCAGGGATCAACTCTAGGTCCGTTGTTATTTAATATTTACATCAATGATCTACCACTTGCCTCAAATACCACAATTCATCTTTTTGCTGATGATACAAACCTTACTCTCTCCCATTCTAATGTTTCAACACTGCAACAAAATATTAATGATGAATTAGTCAATGTAAGCAATTGGTTCAAGGTGAATAAATTATCAATTAACTTTAATAAAACTGAGTTTATGGTAGTGACAACAAAACAAAATAAACCTGAACTCAAAGTATCAATAGATAATAATCCAATCAAGCAATCACATCACATAAAGTATCTAGGTGTTCTCATACACGACAATCTAAACTGGAAACAACAAATCAAGGAACAATGTTCAAAGGTAGCAAGGGGATCTTGGGCCCTTAATCAATTAAAACACTTTGTAGTTGAGCAAACCTTAAGATCTGTTTACCACTGCCTCATATACTCTCATCTACAATACTGCATAAGTAGTTGGGGGACTGCTTCAAAATCAACATTAGCACCTCTCTTTATTCTGCAAAAAAGAAGCATCAGATTGTTAACTGGAAGTGGATATCATGAGCATACTAATCCTTTGTTCTATCGAGCTAAATGCTTAAAACTCAAGGATATTTACTCTCTGGAAACTGCAAAGCTAATGTACAAAATTCACAATAATGTACTATCTTTTGCAAATTCAGATAAGTTTAACCTAATAAAAAACTGCTATACACATAAGACAAGATTGAGCCACAAAAACAACTTCTTTCTTCCAAGAACTAGAACAAGATTAGGCAAAAGTCTCTATCATTCGCAGGAATTAAAGTTTGGAATGAAATTCCAAGCAGTATGAAAGAAGTTTCATTCTACAGATTTAAAAAAGCTGTTAAAGCTCATTTTTTATCAAACTATGAAACTGATAAAAGCTAGAATAACAGCTTTCTATCAGCAATGCAGTAGTAATTACAGGAATCATAGTTGCATATTTATGCTTTAGTTCAACAATAACCTATTCTTTGCTTGAATAACATGAGTTTGGTGCATTCATCTATCACACATTTATTACAATACGTCATCTCTCATTTTGATGTGCCCATTGAATTATTAGTAATTTTGCAATAACTGACTGAGGTTGATATATACTGGTATTAGAAATTGTACCAGTACTAATGACATATTGGCAAACAATACAAAACAAAGCAAGGAGGTTTTTTTTCACTCCAATTGCCCACTTTAAATTCTATAAAACATAAATAAGCATTATGAACTTTATTAATTTTATTTCCATCCAATCTGTAGTTACAGCATTTTTATTTTTTAGTATGCTTAGAGTCAGAACAATTCTAATGTTGTCTTGCATTTTCTTTACATGGTGACTGTGAGTTTTGTGTATACACTGTACAAAGTGTACATATCTTTGCAACACTTTGTTTTAATTTTGCGTAAAATTTTTTAACATAGAAAGTAGCAGACTGAGAAAATCTAGAAGCTGTTTTTTTTTTAACCTTAACTTGGTGAGGTGGCAGTAGACTTAGATGACCTTTCGGTCCTTCGCTGTCTCCTCACCAAGTGACTAAATATCGCTTTGACTCTGCAAGTTTGTGTGTTTGGTTTTAAAGAAATTGCATATTTCGATGCTTTGGTGATAGACCTAGAGGAAGTTGCAGTTTTTTTTCTTGTGATATGACGTCACTTGGTAAATAAATAAATATGATGATGATGATGATGATGATGACTTCGTTACCATGTACCTTTGCATGTTCAGGAATCCAGGCGTAGGTGGGCACAAATCGCTAATCCGCTAATTAGCGAGGCTAACATTTCAATTAGCAGATTAGCGGTTCCGCTAAAGTTCGAAAATGTTAACGGACTGGTTATCCAAGCTAATTTTTTCAGCCGATCTGCTAATCAGCTAGAAAAAAATAGTTGCAACTGTGGTTTCAATAAAGCATAGTCTAAAATTTAGCACATTTAGCCGTTTTTGCCTGGCAGAGAAATATGTACTTCAAGCATACGATGTAAGTTGTTTTTTGAACGGTAATTATTGTCACAAAAATCGTGCTTTGATATGGTAATGCTTTTCTCGCGTTGATAATCACTCCAGTCTATGACATCATAATGCTGGCCAAGCGCGATCACGGGCCAATACGAGGTCAAAAGTTTGAAACCAGCATTTGGAAAAAGCATGATTAAAACCAGGGTGTCGAACCGTTTCAAATAACGATTCGGGTTCAGGTTTAGCTCCGGCTCAAAATATTTTAGCGGTTCAGGTTTGGTTCGGGTTCACTTGAGCACCATTTTTGAGGTTCAGGTTTGGTTCAGGTTCACTCAAGAAAAATATAACTGGTTCAGGTTCGGTTCGGGTTCATTGACTTAAAATTTAACTGTCGTTACTCGTTTCGTCCAGAAAAAAAAAGGAGAAATTATTGATCCTGTTGAAGTTCACCACTGCTCTTATTGTGCGTGTACCAGCGTCAGCGGCATCCGAATATGGAAAAAATATATTCTTACTTTTGTTTAAGGTTCAGGTTCGGTTCGGGTTCACTTGAGCACAATTTTGTGGGTTCAGGTTTGGTTCGGGTTCACTGAAGTAAAATTTTGCTGGTTCAGGTTCGGTTCGGGTTCACCAAAATGAAACGGTTCATTCGGGTTTACGGTTCGGGTTCAGGTTCGGTTCGACACCCTGATTAAAACTGTTAGTGTCATATTGAACTTCAGTTAGTTTGTGTTGGCCAACAGGCTGCCGCCACCAACGGATTATCAATTCAGCAGAGCGCTCTTTGATTTTTCATGCAGAGCGATCATTTAGAAAGATGGAGCAGGAAGATTGAATTATTGTATCTGTAAGCAAAGTTGCAGTTAAAGCCAGCTACAGTACGTTTTGCCGGATTGCCTAAGTTTTTGAGGCTGAGCAGTTGGCAATACCGGTTGTGGTTATACCATAGCGCTCTGACTGAAGAGCCCAAAACCGTGACAATACCTTGCGATTGAATAAACTTTTGGAATTTGCAAATTTCGGAGGTACAATGTGTTTAGACTTGGCTGATCAACAGAAAAACGCAATATTAAAATGATTGGTACAAGTTACGAAATTGATTTTTTGTTTTTTTCCATCTCATATTGTACTTTTATTGTTAATTAGCGTTAGCTTCCGCTAACAAAAAAATTTGTATGATCGGATTGGCGTTAGCGAAGCTAATCTTTTCAATAATCGGAATAGGTGTTAGACGGAACTATTTTTGCGTTAACTGTGCCCACCTATGAATGCAGGCAATACTGACGTGGTTTTGTTTACCCAACTGATTTGGATTTCTAATGCAGTTGAACATTGTAATTAATGTTACAGTGCACTTTATGGGTGCTTTGATAGCTGCTTGACTATCAACCAGCACAACAAAATTTGATTGTGCATTTTTTTTCCAAAAGCGGGTTCTTTGCCACTTCTACAAGAGTTAAGACTTCTGCCTGGAACACAGTGCTGGAAATTCCAAGGTGGAAAAATGCTTGTTTTGAGAAGTTGTTTGGGTATTCTGCATGAAAACCCTCACCTACTCCACCATCTAGTTTTTAACCATCAGTGTAAACCTTGACAGTGTTCGAATTTAGAACGCTTTTAGATCTGATAGCATTCTTTTTATGCATAATTTGACATTCGAAATTTTTGTCAAATACCCTTGTTTTCGTTATTCGGTTTGCTGGCATTGCAGCAGAGGTAAGAATTTTCTAGCATCATTATAAACATTAACATGGCTTTTTGTTTGCCCAAAGGAACCAACTTGGTTGACATGCCAAAGCCCACTAACAGTGATTATGTATGATCCTCGCACTGCCTCATCCAATAAGAATTCCTCGATGGGAGTTATGTTGAGCAATATTTCCAGAGCACCAGTAGGGGTGCCAGGAAAAGCCGATGAAATCATCAGGCTAGCAAGTCTCTGCACCTTAGTGAGTTTCCTCACTAGATACTTTTTGTTGAGACCGCCAGCCCAGGACACACATGCATACGACACGATTGGACGTATCATAGCTGTGTATATCCATTTCATCATGGATGGTTTTATTCCCCACGTTTTACCCACAGTTTGTCTACATTGCAATAACGCTGTAGTTGCTTTGCTGGTAATGGGATAATATGTGGTTTCCAAGTTAGCTTGCTGTCCAGAATAACACCTAACAGTCTTGCTTCCTTGGAAAGTTCTAGTTTTGAACCATTTATTGACAAGAAGCCCAAATCTAGATTCCGTTTGTGAGTGAACAGTACAATTTCGGTTTTCTTGCTGCTAAACTGTAGCTCTTGTTCCGAAGCCCAGTTTGCAGCAATATTTATTGCTTTCTGGGCCATAGCTCTGATCCAAAGCATATCAGCATCAGTAACCAACACTGCTAGATCATCGGCATAGGCTTGAACACAAAAGCCCCTGCTGCGTACGTAACTCTAGCACTAGCAAAAATTTTTTTTGGAGATCGCTTGAAAAAAATTTTTTTCCGAGAACACTTGCGCCTGTGTCCTTGGTCCTTGGCCTCGAGCATTCCTGTCCTTGGCCTTGAGAGAGGCTGTTCTTGGCCTTGGCCTCGGATTGTTTTTGTGTCCTTGGCCTTGGCCTCGAGTCTTGTGTTCTCGACTCAAACTCTGATGAATATGATGAATTAGTTATTAGATGTTTTGAGCGAGTAATCAGCTTTTGCACGTACACCTTAATTGCTCGGAAACAAAATTACCTACAGGATCACTCCGCAAAACTTTGTCTATAAAGAGAAAAAGAATTTAACTTCCATGTTTGGTGCAGCGCTGGCTTTTTTACAATCATGTTGCATCAGTCGATTGTTTTCTGCTTGCTGCTTATTACTTGCAATGCTCAGGAACATCTTACGTGCTTGAGGACTGATGACATCATCAATCCCTCACCCCAACCAACTCTTAATGTACAGCAAGGACGTCTTGGACGGAGAGGAGCGCCAGGCCAGAAAGGCGAACCAAGATTAGCAATAAAAGGTGAGCCAGGGATTCCCGATGATTCCCAAATCAACTCGCTTAGAGGTACGTTTGTGATTTCGGCTTGGCCTTAAGTGTACCGACAGGATATTGAAACCCATGTTTGAAGGAGTAGTTGATATTGAAACACACTGCCCTTTATCTCTGAAACGGGAGGCCTTGAATTAAATTTTAGACCGGTCAATTTGAACATGTGTTACTAATTGCACTGTAATTACATATTTTGATGAATTGTGGTAAATTGCTAATGTGATGTCATATATGGTGTCCATGCTTAGTGATGCTAGCGCAATGCGGTAGAGCTAAGCAGATTGCCAGAGTGATACTAGTCGAGAATCTTCTTTCTGGTGACCTTGTTGTCAGACTTTGATCAGAGTACTCTGAGAAGAGGGTACGATGGCAAATGCAGAAATTGCCCTCATGTGTGGTTTTGTCGCAGTTCCTGCTTCTGCCAGTGGCGTTGTGGAAGCTAGCAGCAAAATACCCACAAGCGATAAATAATTGGAACCGATAGCTTCTTAACTCAACAGACCAATGCAGCTCATAGGTTGTACAACCGAGCCGGTTAACCGCAATCGGAAAGCGCTCCTTTTGACCCGCCACAGTTTGAAGGTTCGGGTGGGCTGCCAGGATAGGCAATATGTAAATTTAGGTGCTGATGAAATGCTAGCCTAAAGGAAAGCTGATATGTCAGGAAGTGCTACCACACAATTGTGAAAAAAGTTTAAGTTCACAAGTTGCATTGGCTAGGAGACAGCAAAGGAAACCTTGCGGTCTTCAAGTCAAGCTGTAACTTGACCAATAGGGTGGTCCTTATTTCAAAATTTGGAAAACTATGCAGGAACCGCGCTAATTTGTTCGTTTTCGATAAAAAACTGCATACTCAAAATATCTCGGAGAAAAATCAAAGTTTACAGGTTGCACATCAGAGGTGGAGTCGAGGACACAAGGCTCGAGGCCAAGGTCAAGGATACAAAAAAAATCCGAGGCCAAGGCCAAGGACAGCCTTTCCGAGGACAGACACTCTCGAGGCCAAGGACAGGAATGCTCGAGGCCAAGGACCAAGAACACAAGCGCAAGTGCTCTCCAAAAAAAAGGTCTTCACAAAAATTTTTCAGGCGATCTCAAAAAACAAAAAAAAAAGGTCTTCACAAAAACTTTTCAGACCAAAACCAAAAAAAAAGGTTATCACAAAAATTTTTCAGGCGATCTCCACAAAAAAACGTTTTCCAAAAAATTTTTCAAGCGCTCCACAAAATTTTAACAATTCAAAAAATACTGAGCACTGTCCTCGAGCTGAGGACAGGCCAATTTTTGAGGACTTGAGGCCTCGAGGCCAAAATTTCTGTCCTTTATCCTTGAGGCCAAGGACTTCAAAATCTGTCCTCGAGGCCAAGAACGTCCTCGAGGACTCCACCTCTGTTGCACATGAACAGCGAAAATTTTAGATCATTCATATGCTACTATATATACAATTATACATCACGAGACGATCACGGCCCTATCAAAACGGCTCAAACAGATCTACCCTTTGTATCAAAATGTTGACACAAAGCAAGAAATCATAAACGCAAGGAAACCATATTTAACTCAAATCGGTTGCTACTGCGGCGTAAAATGCCGCTTTGTTTCTAAGACAGTGTTAAAATTTTTATCAGTGTTTTTTCACTACGTTTGATAGACGCGTATCAGCAGTGTTTGATTAAGATGCTCAGCCTCCACAGTTAATGCTTAAAATGTTTTGTACCACCCGCACTCCACACCATCTACCGTGGTTGCGGCCCCTGGCTGGTGTGTACCACAGTTAACCCTAGTGGGATAGATTGGGCTCGCGCCCGCCACAGGACTTCCGGGGCGTGGAGGGGGATATGTGGGTGGTGTACTGAGGTCTTTTACCGTTTTGTTTTTGTTTAGTTTCCACCCCACTTGAAAAACCCATTAGGGGAAACAGCCTGTAGTGTTTTTTTTTAATTTTTAACTGAACTTCGTGTACCATTAACTGGGGCCCTTGCCATTGAGCACTTTGGAAACTGGGAAGACAGTGCACAAGTCAGTTATGCGTCATACATTTTTATATGTCTTCTCCTGTAGTCGGAAGTTGTTTGCCTCAATAAATTTTGACTGGAATCAGTTAAGAATTAGATGCCAAGTATTAATTTTTGGATAAATTTCAAAACCTCATACACTACAAAACAATATTGTGTTACTCGGATTCTTGGGTAGTAATTAGATTTATCAAAATAAAACACTTAGCGAATCTTTTACGGCTATCACAAGCAATAAAAAATATAACCTGAAAGATTTTGATGTGGACAGCACAAATGCTCTGATCCACAGACCCTTATGACAAAGGTACCAAATTTTCTTCTGGCTTAAAAGGGATTGTTAGAGAATAGAATTAATAAGAACAATGGATATAGGAGTGGCAAATGGCAAGTCCAAAATAATAAACTGAGCAAAAAATTTAAAGATGATCTTAAGAATTAAAAAAAAGCTCACAATATGCTGAACATACTCTATGTTTTAAAAAAGTTTTCATTAATAGCTTGAACCAATTTCACTCTAAATTTATTCTCACAAGCGATCACCCGCCTATCATTCCCTCTAGCACCTGCATAAAACATCTGCTCAAGATTGCCCCAATTCGTAATGCAAATAGCAGCGCTTGAGCATTAGAAGAATGGAGATTGGCTGAGAAAGTTTTGCTACAGGGTAATATGCTTTTTGACATGAATGTCTGGTGCTTGCATCTCTATCAAAGGAAAACTTGAACAAAATCAGAAATTGGTTAGGGGCGCCAGAACTGATTACGGCGCCCTAAGTTATGCTCGCCTCAATCAGTTTACCATACGCCAGAACTGCACGTAAACTGATTATGGCAAGCATAGACCAAAGCATCATTTCTTGTATCTGCACTAAACTTGCCACAATGTAGAGAATGTCTAAGACTTGCAAAAAATGTGGCAAAATCACTTTGACAGTAGAATTGGGATAACCACAATGAAAAAATTTTTCTGTTCGGCTTTGGTACACGTCCAAAAAACGAATGGTTTTACGTGTTTTTGAACCAGAGGTGCATGATGACATGAAGTGACGAATGGTTGCAGCTCTTTACGAAGATGAAACCTTTACCAAGCGTGCCATTAAGAAACAACATATAAACTAGTTTGCTGAATAAACGCAATTAGTTGGCTTTTTCCAAAAAAGAAAATGAAGCAAAAATTTTTATCAATTTACTTCGATTCTTGGAGTGAATTATCAGGCTCATTGATAGCGGTCAGAAAGTTGGTTGAAAAAATCCAAGTCCCAAATGCAACTACAGTACTGTATGCTGTATAAGAATACGTCTGGCTAATGAAAAATTCGATGAAGATCAGCTTCAGTTCAACATGCATTTTGCCACAAAACATACCATAGGCATAATTTTTGCTAAGTGAGAGGAAAGACAGAACACTACTTAGTGGGCAACATGCAATAAGTTGGGTTACACCCGTAATATTACTGGTTTTGAACAGCTAGCACTCTGCAAACAGCGAAGGCCCTATCTTTGCAAAATTGGATATTTATGAAAAACTTTGCTGCCTTTGTGCAACCTCCAAATGCTTTTCTATCTCGGAGAGTTTTTACCTACGACGGTTTTAGCCTAAAAGGAACACATTTACTTCGGTTCTCGTGATAATTTTTATTTTTTAAGTTTTGCTGTGTATTTAAGATCCACTCTAATGCCCCGTGCTCACCTGTCTGCCACACACGGTTGAGATTTTATAGTTTAAACTTTCGCTTATAATGCCGAATGTTTTAGTTGAAGAACCAAACTTGCAATAATCGCAAGTTATCAGCTAGTAGGAAAGCTGTGTATACAAATTTTTATAATCTTTGATTTGGCGCGACCGGGAATCGAACCCAACTCTACTGTTTCAGAAGCAGACGCTCTATCCACTCGACTACTAATCGGTTTTTACTACCTGAAGTACTAAACATTTTCTACCGTTGTTACCAGTGGTGCTATTCAGCAGCTGGTTGTACTGATTCCTAAATTTAGAAAATCGGTTGTTGAAAGTAATTGTTTCATTGATATATCTTACTCTTTTGGCTCGAACGAAACGGTTGCTAAGGTTATAGAATCGGTTCCTGTAAAAATTTCGTAGCAACCTGGCTGAAGGCCGCGCAACTCAAGAATCGGTTAACACCACAATGTAATAGGCCTGCAGTAGAGATGGCAACAGCGCAGCGTACGCGGCCGCGCGCTGTTGTTGGTGCACCGCTCCGCGCAGCGCTGCAACTAAAATCTGCATTACGTCACAGCGTCAGCGCAGCGCCGCGTACAATAATTTTTTTACATTTTTTTTACAATTATTGCTGGTGATTTTCTCTTTATGAACAACAATGGTTAGTCTGGATGTAACTATTATATGAATTGAAGACAATGCATGCTACCAAAACAGTAAAAGGTGCCTTCAGTTCAAGTTTAGTTTTTCAGAATTCGTAGCATCCTGGAATCGGCTATTTAGGCTACAAGAAACTTAGTTTTGATCGGCTGAATTAACGTGTTTTGTTGATACCAACAAAAAGATTTTGGTTTTGTGAGGCTAGACTAGGAAAGGTTTAGGACGTTCTGTGAGAAGATAAAGCAAACGATGACAAACGTAGAAGAAACAGGTTTGTGGGAAACAATCATCAGAGGACAGGCACAAAACAAAGCCTAGCGACACACACCCACCCTGTACGCAGTAGGCCTATGGTATTGATACAAGCCCAAGGCTAGACAATAGTTTCTACTACACATGCGCTTGCATTTCAGAGTCACAGAGTTAGTTCAGTGTAGCCTATTCGTTAACAGTTCATGGCATCAAGAATTAGCCTTCCGGTTCTATGTCTGTAGCCTATCTCAGATCTGGTAGATCTATGCAGTAGAGTACGAAGACTAGGCTACACAAATTTCCAATGACAGAAAAGGAGAATAGGCTAAGTAGTAGCAAAATTTATTCCACAATCAAACACACATGCAAACGGCAAAGGTATAATACATTGGGTAGTTTCATACAAGTGTAGTACCGGTAGCTTGTGACAGCTTGAAGAGCTTGTGATAACTTATATTTCATTATTTGAGCTACTGGTTCAGGATTAGTACAGTAGTTGCACGGAATCATTAGGTAGACTGGTAGATTGTTTTTGATTGCTAAAACATGGTGCTGAAAAACTGATAGAAAGCACACACAAGCAGTAGCGTAGCCAGGGGGGGCTCGAGCCCCCCCATTGGCTTGTAAAGTACCGTATGTAAAATCGTACGTTTTTGGTGCTTTTGAGTCCGCTTTGTTGTGAAAAATTGAAAATAGCCCCCCCCATAGGAAAACAGCCGCCCCTCAAACGTTTGGATTTCCGAATTTGGCCGAAAAATCAGTCTCAATTTCGGTGAAGACCTTTTTTTTTTTTTTTTTGGAGACCACCTGATTTTGGGCGGAATTAAAAAAACCTTTGAATTTTTGAGCTTTCCGAGAAATTTCATCTCAGTTTTCGGACAAACCGTGAGAATGTGATTCAAGTGCAATGAAAATTCGGGTCAAGGTCGTTTGCACTTTTCTCACTCTTTCAAAATAGCCCCCCCCCCCTTTTCCAAATCCTGGCTATGCGTCTGCACACAAGGCAGATTAAACCTGAAAGCCTATAAATATAATTGAAACGACTGATCTCACGTCGCATGTTTTTTAGTTTTTACTCGGCCATTTTTAAAGTTAATGAGTGCGAAGTTTCAGACTTTTACTCATAACTTGATAATGGTTTGGTCTAGCTACGGTACATGAAATTTTGACAGCAGTTTGAGATTCATAAGTTATTTGTGTGTGCCAAATTTCAAGGCAATGAGTCCCGTAACTTCAGGTTTAGGACCCGAAAGCTACTTCAAAAGTTTGGTGTAAAAAGCGATCTTATTCAAAAACGGCTTAAGTACGGCAAAAAATATTTCTTCACTTTTAGCCGCATGGAGTTTTTTTATTTTTTGCTTTCTAAATTTTCTGCACTCTTCTTCTCCTAAACTACACAACATTCATATCTAATTTTTGTGTAAATTTGTTGAGCTGCAAATGCAATTTTATCTTCTGAAATTTTTTGAGGCTTCTCCCCAGAACTCCCTCAAAATGGGGCCCTAAAAAACTAATTTTTTTAATTGCTCAAGTTAAGGTGATAGTTTTTTGTTTATATTGGTAGATATTTAAGCAACAAATAGTTTGACATAGTATGGAGATACCACTCCCCATAGGGGCCCCCAAATGGACTCTGCAGAAATTAGTTTTTTGAACGGTTCATGCAGAAATTAGTTTTTTGAACGGTTCAAGCTAGGCATTGCTTTTTTTATATCGGCAGATGTTTAAAAACCAAATATTTTGGCATGGTTTGAGAGAACGACCCTTTTGAAAACCCTCCAAAATTATACCCCTCAAATCAATTTTTTTGTATGTCATAAGCTGGAGAGCTAATTTTTTTATGATGTTATTGGAAATTTAAAGGAAATTTAACTTGTGGTGTGGTGCGGTGCAGTGTGAACTTAGTTGTGTTTGGATGCGGTGCGGTGCAGCATGCGGACAAGGTTTGCGGACGCAGCGCAGCATGTGGATGCATTTTTAGTTATCCGCGCTATCTCTAGCCTGCAGCAAGCCAGTGACGGGAGTAATTTCTGCGAACTCTACAATAACAGTTATCACGCACTAATTTTGAAGATGACTTGAGAAGAGATTTACTGAGTGGATATGTGGAATTGGCAGACGGCTGGATTGCTCCGTTCAACGGATATCATTACAAAGCTACTTCAACCGAGCAATCCTGGGAAGAAGGACGAAGAATTTGTCGAGATTGGGGCGCAGATCTAGCTGTTTACGGATATCGAGATTTCACAGTTAAGGCGGGTTCACACAGAAGCCGTCAACGTCAACGTTACCGTTCCGTCGCAGTTACGTCTAACGTCAAGGTGTTCACACAGAAAATTTTAGCGGTGACGGAAGTGATTTTCTTGATTTCATCCGTCTTACGTTGAGTTAAAATAATTTTAACTTTACGTAAGTAACGTAAGCGATTTCGAGCATGTTTTTGGTGGTTGGGGCAAACTTTGAGCCACAAAAACTAAAAATCTTGAAAAAATAATTGGTTTTTGTTGAAACGTAGCTTTCAGCAGGCAATGTTAAGTGCTTAGAGCTGTATGTAGTAGGCTAGGTCTAGTCATGTACCGCTACTTTTAGTATAGGTAGTGTACAGCAGCAGTGATACTGGTAGGCCTATCTAGCCTAGCGGTACTTCAGACTGGATTGCTTTTTTTTCTGCTTGGGAAAAGAAGAGAGAATGAGATATTGAAACTACCGGTAATTGGTACTGGGTAGGCATGTTAAATCTGAGTTGGTTGCTAGCAGCCAGTTGAGAAAGCCAATTCAATTTGGCTTTCCTTGCTCTTGTTTTGGTACAATTAGCTAAAGTTCATTTTTGAACTTCAATTGACTTGACTCTTGAAAGCTGAAATTATAAACTACTGGAAGCAATCAATTTCTACAGTAGAGACCTTTCTCATGTCTGAAAGTGGCTATTTTGCCTCTGGAGGCAAAATAGTGTTTTTCCTTTGTTTGGGTTAGGGTTTGGGCTAGGGTTGGGATTAGAGTTAGAGTTTGGTTTAGTGTTTGGATTAGATTTTGGATTAGTTAGAGCACAGTTTGGGTTAGGGTTTGGGTTAGCATGAGGCTTAGGGCTAATTTGACATTTGCGGCAAAATAGCCGTTAGGACTATTTTGCCTCCAAATTGCAAAATAACTTGGGGCTATTTTGCCTCTAGAAGCAAAATTGCCACTGCCTTTAAATAAAGTGGCCACTTTTGACCATTTTGGACACTGTATCATCAATAGCCTAGTCATGATCATATACCATAGTGCACCGGGGTACTTTGATACTGGTCTGTGGTCATGATTATTGCCATGATGCATATAAATACTGACCAGTGATTGCTTAGCTACCAATATCATAGACTCTTAACTTTTGTTTATTTTTAGGAACTCATAAGCCTATCTATTTGTTGATTTAATAATAGTCAGGTAGAGGCTACTGTTAGTTGTTGTATCTGTATACTCTGCAGTTTGTTTTGTGTGAACGCTGAACAGTCACTGAAATGAAATTGTATGATGTTAGAATCATCTTGTATTCTTAGCAGTGGATCACTAGATGCCAAAAAAATAGCTGGTTTACTTACACAGTGTTGGTACAATGCACATACAAAGTTGGCTGTGGTTTTGAATTGCATTGAGCTTTATTTGTTTTAAGCTTAATGTGGTTTGGGGTTATAGCTACTTTAGAAAATCAACGAACCAGTACCATACAATCAAGTTGGAGTGGAGAAAACATACTGTACACTGGTACAGTACTGCACAAATCAAGAGTTGAGTAGTGATAGTTTCTGTACAGTTCAATTGTCGCTGCACTTCACGCATATGCTAGTACTGTACCAGTTTGTGATAGCCTACCAGTACAGTAGACCATCGCTTCGCAATATAACAGATGCCGAATACGCGAGATCGATTTCTGACAGTGCACACATACCTACGGTACATAGTGGTACTGAGCCTGGACCGCATGGGTTTGGGTTAGGTTTTTGTGCTGCTGCACTTATGACTCTGTATGTTCTAGTACTAGTAGTATGCCATATGACAGATAACAAGTGTATGATATCGGTTACCGAAACAATTCGCGATACGGTAGCATACAAAAAAATAGACTTCTTTAAGCGTACACATACTGTAATAGCAATTTTCGATTTGATTGCGCGATAACGATTTCTGATAATGAATGCCGTAATAAAGTGCATGTGCTGCATTAGATATCTTTTTCCTCACTTTCTGACCTGCTAACTGTTGTTATCGATGTTAGCCAAAAATTGCAATCACATCAGATATTGAGAGTTGAAACATTTCAAAAAACTCAAACACTGATTTACCGCAATTTTGAGTATAAAAATTTTTAGTTCTGTTGGTTTTACCAGTACTTTTCAGTTTTTAAAGTAATTTCTGTCAGTACTTTCAGCTTTTTGAAGTCTTCTACTTCTTACATTACTCACTTCTGCAGTAAGCCTACTGATTGACCAACCAAATCTGCCAAATTCAAATTCCACTTCAGTACGGTACCAACCTATACCTTATCTACAGATTATTTCTGAAAAACAAAATCTAGTGATTAGGCTATTTGAATTCATATCATATTGCTTACAGTAAATTTAAACTTAAGTTCTACACCACCTTAAAATTGTTCATGCAAATCTAATTTAAATGATATACAGGGTGGGCCATAAGTAGGTATACAGCCATCGCTCAAAAGTGCTTCAAGTTTTTTTTTCCATTACAGTTTTTACTTGATTTTAAGTCATATTACAGTTTCTAGTACTGAGCAAGTAATGCGAAGTCTTTTGGAATGTGCTGCTTAGGCCTATTAGAAGTGAAAAGAAATTTAAAGTGTTTATATTGTGATTGCTGTATACCTACTTTTGGCCCACCCTGTACTCTAAATGCAATTACTTACTAATCACTTTTTTACTTTTGCAAAATAGACTTAAAATCTGTGATCATATCAGTATTTGACTGTTAAAGAAATTTAATTATTTAATAGAAATTCAACAAATATGTAAGCTGTAACTTAACAAAAAATCTCAGCAGTTTTTTAACCCAGCAGCAGTACCATGAAAAAAATTACTTGAGCAGTACCACTGTACAACTAAGCAAAACTAAAGTTAAAACTCATTACTTGTTTCCACAATTATCACTGATACTTGATAAACGTTTGTTGATGATTTTGGCAAGCACTTCAAAACCAGCAAGTTAACCCCACAGGATAAAGTGCATTAAATAGCCTGCACATATTATCAGTAGCTCTCAATTTAAGCATAGTTTGATGGTATAGTGATTACTGATTACACAACCCAAACTTGATAGGCCTATTGATTTATTACGGTGATGGATCAGTGTGAACCTCTCACGTTCAGGTTACCGTCACCGCCAAATAACGGTAGAACGCTGAACGGTGACGGAACGGTGACATAAACGTTGACGGGTTCTGTGTGAACCCGCCTTTAGAACGTAAGTGACGGATTTGGACGGAAGTGAGCAACTTTTGCTTCTAAACAAGTCGAACATGAAAAGGGAACACGGGACAATTTTTTAAACTAAGGTATTTATATTTGCCGTGGCTAGGAATCGAATCTTCACTCTTGAAAGTTCAGAGTTGTGAACGGACTGACTAAGTAGAAGCCCGAACCAAGCGCGCAACCAGGATTTTCTAAGGAAGGGCTTGAACCTAAAGGCGGGTTCACACAGAAGCCGTCAACGTTCCGTCACCGTTCAGCGTTCTACTGTTATATGGCGGTGACGGTAACCTGAACGTGAGAGGTTCACACTGATCCGTCACCGTAATAAACCAAGAGGCCTATCAAGTTTGGGTTTTGTAATCAGTAATCACTATACCATCAAACTATGCTTAAATTGAGAGCTACTGATAATATGTGCAGACTATTTGAAGCACTTTATCCTGTGGGGTTAACTTGCTGGTTTTGAAGTGCTTGCCAAAATCACCAACAAACATTTGTCAAGTATCAGTGATAATTGTGGAAACAAGTAATGAGTTTTAACTTTAGTTTTACTTAGTTGTACAGTGGTACTGCTCAAGTAATTTTTTTCACGGTACTGCTGCTGGGTTAAAAAACTGCTGAGATTTTTTGTTAAGTTACAGCTTACATATTTGTTGAATCTCTATTAAATAATTAAATTTCTTTGACAGTCAAATACTAATATGATCACAGATTTTAAGTCCATTTTGCAAAAGCAAAAAAGTGATTAGTAAGTAATTGCATTTAGAGTACAGGGGTGGGCCAAAAGTAGGTATACAGCAATCACAATATAAACACTTTAAATTTCTTTTCACTTCTAATAAGCAGCACATTCTAAAAGACTTCGCATTACTTGCTCAGCACTAGGAACTGTAATATGACTTAAAATCAAGTAAAAACTGTAATGGAAAAAAAAAATTTGAAGCACTTTTGAGCGATGGCTGTATACCTACTTATGACCCACCCTGTATATCATTTAAATTAGATTTGCAATGAACAATTTTAAGGTGGTGTAGAACTTAAATTTAAATTTACTGTAAGCAATATGATATGAATTCAAATAGCCTAATCACTAGATTTTGTTTTTCAGAAATAATCTGTAGATAAGATATAGGTTGGTACCGTTACTGAAGTGGAATTTGAATTTGGCAGATTTGGTTGGTCAATCAGTAGGCTTACTGCAATAGTGAGTAATGTAAGAAGTAGAAGACTTCAAAAAGCTGAAAGTACTGACAGAAATTACTTTTAAAAACTAAAAGTGCTGATAAAACCTGCAGAACTAGAAATTTTTTATACTCAAAATTGCGGTAAATCAGTGTTTGAGTTTTTTGAAATGTTTCAACTCTCAATATCTGATGTGATTGCAATTTTTGACTAACATCGGTAAACAACAGTTTAGCAGGTCAGAAAGTGAGGAAAAAGATATCTAATGCAGCACATGCACTTTATTACGGCATTCATTATCAGAAATCGTTATCGCGCAATCAAATCGAAAATTGCTATTGCAGTATGTGTACGCTTAAAGAAGTCTATTTTTTTGTATGCTACCGTATCGCGAATTGTTTCGGTAACCGATATCATACACTTGTTATCTGTCATATGGCATACTACTAGTTACTAGAACATACAGAATCATAAGTGCAGCAGCACAAAAACCTAACCCAAACCCATGCGGTCCAGGCTCAGTACCACTATGTACCGTAGGTATGCGTACACTGTCAGAAATCGATCTCGCGTATTCGGCATCTGTTATATTGCGAAGTGATGGTCTACTGTACTGGTAGGCTATCACAAACTGGTACAGTACTAGCATATGCGTGAAGTGCAGCGACAATTGAACTGTACAGAAACTATCACTTCTCAACTCTTGATTTGTGCAGTACTGTACCAGTGTACAGTATGTTTTCTCCACTCCAATTTGATTGTATGGTACTGGTTCGTTGATTTTCTAAAGTAGCTATAACCCCAAACCACATTAAGCTTAAAACAAATAAAGCTCAATGCAATTCAAAACCACAGCCAACTTTATGTGCATTATACCAACACTGAGTAAGTAAACCAGCTATTTTTTTGGCATCTAGTGATCCACTGCTAAGAATACAAGATGATTCTAACATCATACAATTTCATTTCAGTGACTGCTGTTCAGCGTTCACACAAAACAAACTGCAGAGTATACAGATACAACAACTACCAGTAGCCTCTACCTGACTATTATTAAATCAACAAATAGATAGGCTTATGAGTTCCTAAAAATAAACAAAAGTTAAGAGTCTATGGTATTGGTAGCTAAGCAATCACTGGTCAGTATTTCTTTGCATCATGGCAAAAATCATGACCACAAACCAGTATCGGTACTGGTATAAAGTACCGGTGCACTACGGTATGTGATCATGACTAGGCCTATTAATAATGCAGTGTCCAAAATTGTCAAAAGTGGCCACTTTATTTAAAGGCAGAGCCTATTTTGCTTCTAGAGGCAAAATAGCCCCATGTTATTTTGCAATTTGGAGGCAAAATAGTCCTAACGGCTATTTTGCCACAAATGCCAAATTAGCCCTAAGCCTCATGCTAACCCAAACTCTAACCCAAACTTTAACTCTAATCCTAACCCTAATCCCAACCCTAGCCCAAACCCTAACTCAAACCCTAACCCAAACAAAGGAAAAAACACTATTTTGCCTCCAGAGGCAAAATAGCCACTTTCAGACATGAGAAAGGTCTCTACTGTAGAAATTGATTGCTTCCAGTAGTTTAATTATAATTTCAGCTTTCAAGAGTCAAGTCAATTGAAGTTCAAAAATGAACTTTAGCCAATTGTACCAAAACAAGAGCAAGGAAAGCCAAATTGAATTGGCTTTCTCAACTGGCTGCTAGCAACCAACTCAGATTTAACATGCCTACCCAGTACCAATTACCGGTAGTTTCAATATCTCATTCTCTCTTCTTTTCCCAAGCAGAAAAAAAAGCAATCCAGTCTGAAGTACCGCTAGGCTAGATAGGCCTACCAGTATCACTGCTACTGTACTCTACCTACACTACAAAGTATCGGTACATGACTAGGCCTAGACCTAGCCTACTACATACAGCTCTAAGCACTTAACATTGTCCGCTGAAAGCTACTTTTCAACAAAAACCAATTATTTTTTCAAGATTTTCAGTTTTTGTCGCTCAAAGTTTGCCCCAACCACCAAAAACATGCTCAAAATAGCTTACGTTACTTACGTAAAGTTAAAATTATTTTAACTCAACGTAAGACGGATGAAATCAAGAAAATCACTTCCGTCACCGCTAAAATTTTGTGTGTGAACACCTTGACGTTAGACGTAACTGCGACGGAACGGTAACGTTGACGTTGACGGCTTCTGTGTGAACCCGCCTTAACGATAATTTTTTTTTTGAAAATCGACTCATTTTAATTGACGTCGGTGCAACTATGCGGGTTACACACAGGGGTCTAGAGTTGCCTTTAGGCCATGGGAGTCTGGGAACAAAGTACCGAGCCGCTGAGCGATTATTGTCATTTTTTAGCAAAAAATTTTTAACGCCATTCGGGATCATATTTCGCTTGTTTTTAGAGCCATTTGAAGAACTTAACTTAAAAATCGCGTTAGTAGCAAGAAGTAAATTAGTGTTTTGTAACAGAATATTTTTACCTTTAAAAATTGGCAGGATAATCAAACTAGCAATTCTTGGACCTCAAGGAAACAGTTGGTTTTGGCTCGGACTCAATGACATTGAAACTGAAGGACAATGGCGTTGGCTGAACGGTAATCGAGCCCAGACAAACGTAGCCACTTTGTGGCTGGGCGGACAACCAAGCAATGGCGCTGGAGAAGATTGTGCGTTTGCGTACTTTAGCGATAGCCATGTCAACGGGTATTATTTGTTGGATAACGACTTCTCTCGTGTTGAAAGAGCGTTTAATGAAAAGCCAATATGAACAATACAACACCACTATAAAAGCCTTTAACCACGTGTATCTATAACATACTATAGGCCTACACTGCAGCAATAGGCTATTGCTTATAATGCTTCGTTCATTTAAATTTTTTTGATGTGTTGTCATCAGTGGCCTAGTGGATTGAGCGTCTTCTACTGACTCCGTAGACTTGGTTTCGATTCCCGGTTGGGTCAAATTGAAGACAATAAAAATTGTTACTCACAGTTCAGCAATTAAAGGGACTTTGTGAAGCCTCTGCAGTGTGTGGTAGGTAGACAGGTGGGCAGGTGGCAGCTTGACTCGAAGACCGAATGGTCCCCTCATTGTTCTCTGGCCAAAGCAACTTGGTGAATAAAATGTTATTACAATTAGAATTGATGTAGTCTCAATAAATTCGACCGTAAATTGCCAAGAGTGTATTTTGTTTGAAAATATTCTACTTCAAACTAGAGAAACATTTGGTCTTGTACACTGGCGGATTTAGGGGGGGGATGGGGGGGATGCATCCCCCCCACCAGCCTAAAAGTAACGATTTTGGCCGAAAAATCAGCCTCTGTTTGGAATAATTCGGCTCCATTTCGGGATGCATCCCCCCCCACCGACCTAAACGTAACGAATCCGGCGAAAAATCAGTCTCAATTTTGGTGACCACCTGAATATGGGCGAAAAAAACGTTTGAATTTCCGATCTCGGCCGAAAAATCACTCTCAATTTTGGTGAAGACCTTTTTTTTTTTTTTTTTTTTGGAGACCACCTGAATCTGGGCGAAAAAAACGTTTGAATTTCCGATTTCGGCCGAAAAATCACTCTCAATTTTGGTGAAGACATCCGAATTTTTGAGGTTTTGTGCTTCAAATCCCCCCCCACCAAAATTTTCTGGATCCGCCACTGGTCTTGTAGGCAGCAAAAAAGAAACTCCAAAGCCAGATTTACTGAGACAATACGTAAAAACAAATGACAAAAAAAGCTATAGTTTTAAATTTATCTTCGTAAATTTGGAAAACAGAATGAGCCATCAGTACACTTTTGATTGCGAAAGAACAAATAATTCAGAGTTTACTGCAAAATACAAATCCAATTTCTAAATTAAAGTAATAATCCGGTTTTGAAAAACACAATGACTTAAAGTAAAGCAATAAAATTCTTATTTTTTCAAACAAAATAATAGTGTGACTTCATTTTTTTCTCGGGACAATATTTGCAGTCTTGTTTTAGCTACATATGCAAAAGAGACTTGGTTTTAAGCCTGCTCACAAAAAGCAATACCAGACAAGGTTGCTACACCTGTCACACCGCTTGAAATATGCACAACGTAGGCCTAATCAATCACACTCATCAACATACATATGTCGGCACATATAAGATGTAAGTAAATGTAATGGCTGGAGTACCGGTACAGGGACGGATCCAGAAATTTTTGCTGTGGGGGTCCGCTCAAGACGTAATATTTTTGAAAACGTTTTGTACAATTTCTCCTCTCAGTTTAATTGTTTTTGGTGCAATCCAGACACGCAACCAGGATTTTGCAACACGAAATATTTTGTGTTCCAAAATGTGTTATTTATGTGAGGCTACTGAGCAACTGCTGGTGCAACTTAAGAGTAATACATCCGGAGATCTGGGAGCGAAGCCTCCAGCAACTGGGCGATTTTTGCAATTTTTTGGCAAAAATATCCATTTTAATGCCATTTGGATTACATTTTGCACGTTTCTGGAGCAAATTATGTAAACTAAATTGCTGAAATTTACTTTTGATTCTGGACAAGAAATGGATCTTGCTTCAGTTACTGCAATGAACTTTATATGATACAAGTTTTTCTTACATTTCTCCGGATACAGCAGAGGTCGTCCAGACCCCTTGGTCCGTCACTACTGTAGTTGTTTAAATAATTGATAAAGAAGAAAAAGAGGAGGTACTATTGACCAGCGCGGGACCAGCATGGTTACCGAAGAGGTCCATCGCACCCGGACAATTAAATAAATGCATGTTGTGCACGCAAAAAGTTTTTTGTTGAGTTTTTTTTTATGAGGGATGAGATTATTTTTCCACAGTGGCTTCATTCAGCTCCGTAGCGGAGTCACTGAGGAAATGTAACGGAAATATGCAAGCTTTCAAACGCGGTTTGGACTTGGCCAATAAGAAGAAGGGAGTTGAGTAATTAATTTTCTAGGGCTTCCGAGTACTCTTTCAAAGGGTCCTCAACAGAGCCCCAACTAGGGAGGGGGGCAAAAGGGGAAGGCGCCCCCTAAACAAAAATTTCGCCCCCTAAAATGCCCAGCATGCCCACCCAAACTCCCCTTTTCCTTGCGGCAGTTTTAAGATGGTGGCTTTTTTTTTGGAAACCGACAGAAAATTACGAGATAAGTAGAACAATTTGGCAAGATGACCTTTTTTTTGTTTTTGTTTGTTGAATATCAACAGAGAACTCGGACAAAAGTAGACCAAATTGGCACGATGACCTTTTTTTTTTGAGATCAACAGAGAACTCGGAGAAAAGTAGACCAGACCAAAAAATTTGGCCCCCCCCCAGAAACAAGTTTTGCTCCCTTAAAAACAACGTTCTAATTGCGGCATTGGTCCTCAATACTATAAATGGTGTTAAAATGGCTGTTTTTTTCGAAAAACAACAAAAGCCGTTCTGATGGCAAAGCCTGGTTTCGTAATCCAGATCTTGTTGATGATAATCAGAAAAGAATAGGAATCATCCTACTAAAAAATCGATAAGTTAAGAACTTATTTAACAACTAAATTAAGAAAATCGATTACTTCCAACTTACCTAAGAAGCTGATTGACATGGAGGAAAAGAGCTTCGAGCAGAAAAAAAGGCAAAAAAAAACTAAAAAACTTAAAATTCTCCCGTTAGAGTGCTGCGAAACGATTTTCTGTTTTGTTGTTTTTTGGTGAATTGTTTTGCTTTATCTGTTTCGTTTGATGATGGTGTGTTGTGTACCGCATATTGTTATTGTAGAAGGTTGAACAAAAGTTAAATATTGGTACACAAGTCATGATGCGTGCGTAACTGCGTGCAGTGATTACGCAAGGATACTAGTTCCGCTGATGACGTAAAGCACGTGGGATGAGCAAATTTCGTAGTCGGTATGATACCTACAACCGACCAGGGGCGGCTTGTCTAAGGAGATTGCGGGACAGAACCCCCCAAATAATTTTGTGTTTTCTGTCATTGACATTGCAAAAACATTTAAAAAAAGAAATTTACTTTTACATTAAATTTTTATTGAAAAGTTAACGCAATTGCCTCATTCGATAAGTCAATTAAACGTTTTGCTTTCGTAATGCCAAAGAAACAATTTTTGTATCACGTGCTAAATAATGTAAAGCAATTTCTGCCGACTCGAGTCTTCATAAGCTGCAGTCCAGCTCACCAACTTAATTGACATATCTCCGCTACTTCAACTGAAGTTGGATATTTTTTCTTTTTGTGATCGCGAGCTATTGGAGCGCCTGAACTGCAGTCGTGTAGCCAGAAAAACGAGCCTTTTTTTCTTCAACGAGCGAAATCGTGTACACAATTGTTTGCAGTAAGGGTTGCAACTGTTTAAATCAGAGATGGAACCGGTCAGGATTTTCTCGACCCGACTGGTAAATTTCAGAATCTACGCCGGTTGACCTGCCGGTCGACCGGTTTCTAACCGGCCCTGTCGATCGGTATTTTTACAGAAGGTTTTTGTTCACTGTTCAATAATAATAGTAATCTGTTTTGTTTCAGACAACTACGGTCCATAAGTTTAAAGAAACAAAATAAGCAAAAACAAACTAAGACAAGAGGCACATATGTACAAGCGACACACTTATTTACAGATTACACCAGAAGAGTACGATTGTAGTACTCGTAATACTTGGACAAACTGAAACTGTCCGAATTCATAAGAGACTTTATCCAATTATTGGGAGACTTCAAGCATCTTTGCACAAATCCATAAACATTTCTGCGAATTATGCCTTGAAATGTTGGGATCTCTGCAGCTACGAGACCTTCATTGGCATTCATAAAACGGGGTATGCATCTAATGAAAAATTTTCAAAAGAGGAGGGACTATGGGTAAGGTGTTGAAATTAGTGACTCCGGACGGGGGTTTCAGAAAAAAAAACGCAAAAAAATTTTTGCGTGTAATAACTCAATTTTTAAACGTTTTTAGGTTAAATTTCGGTTTGAAAGGCCTGTTTTGAGCAGCGCATAAGTGCACAAAATAGGCATAAAAAGAATTGGAGGCAATTGAGTAGCAAGGGGGGGGGGGGAGCGAGGGGGACTATAGCCCCCCCCCATTGGCCTGTAAACCAAAATGCCGAAAAACGAAATTACCGTGTGTTTAACTCTTCTGAGACTGTTTTTTTTTTACGCTGGAATGGACTAAAAAGTGATTTAAAGCATCTTTTGAAGCATATATTCAGGGGGGGGATACTTCGTCAAAAATTAAAGTCACAAATCAATGAAAACTTTGAAAAATGCCCAAAAATAAACAATCAAATTTGATTGCTAGTGTAAAAACGCCAAACATTGGTTTTATCAACAAATATATTATAAACTCAGAAATAAAAAGGGGAGAGGACTATTCAGTCTTAATAAATTACCAATCACTTTTTTCAAATATCTTTCGATTAGCCCCCCCCAAATATTTTTCTTCATAAAATATATACGAAATAGATTACTCCGCGTGAGTTTCATTAAATAATAAGATTTTATGATTTACCAGCATGTGAACAAGAGAACTGCAATGTTATCATTAGCCACCCCCGACATAGCTCATTAATGCAAACAGTTGAATCATGTTGCACTGCCAATTTCTATTCCATGTTTTAAAAACATTATTTTTTTGAAATAGCCTTAAAATTAAGTTAATTTTGCAAAAAAATGCAAAATTTTCGAGCGCTGGGGGCTTCGCTCCCAGATTTCCAAAACAACCCTCCCCATTGCGAATTTCTGGCTACGCGCCTGGACTGGGGGCTTCTCTTCCAGATCCCCCATCCATAATATAGGCTACTTGAATTGCATTGATATGTTCAACATGCCGCCCAATAGCAATATTTTTTGAACAGGATCATTTAACTTTTGGTTCAAGCCCCTTAGCAAAATCCTGGTTGCAGCTGTAAAGTTTTATTCGATCCAGTAGATTATAGATACATTGCTTGTTCTCCCCCCTGAAAAAATTTCTGCGGGCGCCCCTGATCTCCATCCATTGGTCGCCTCCGTCTAACCGCTTGCAGTTGGATGAGCAAATCGTAGGCAGCCTGCCAGCGGGCCGCGGAAGCTGTCGCCAGCGAGGCACTGTTGGCCGCCAGTGTTTGCGAGAAGAACTTTTTGTCTTCATTCCATTAATTGTTTTAAACCGAGAACCATTTTTTGGGTCTTCATTTTTTTTTTGGTGAAATATGAAGTGCAGAGGTGGCTAAGCCAAGTCCTCTTTTTGTCTTAGTCGTTAACTTCCCTTTGGCAAATTCATGCCTACGTCACTGCTTGTAACTTCATATATAAAAATCTCAGTAGATAACTCAGTGACTGGCCGCAGCAGCAACGACGCAACAAAGACAATATATTGAGAACTATGTACGTACATGAGAAATCAAGCTGCTACGAACACGTTTTGGCATCAAAATGCAAATATACGAGGGTCCAGTGGCGGATTTAGGGGGGGGGGGATGCATCCCCCCCACCAGCCTAAACATAACGTGCATATGAATAATATTTACCTTATTTAAAAAAAGCAATCAGTGAATAGTCGTTAGCTCGCGTGACTGTGATATAATTTCAAAAACCAAGGGGAGGGGGATGCAAGAAAATAGTATTTGTACAGCGAAGTTTTTACAAAACAGAAATTAGTCTTTTACAGGTCCGATTAATTTGAAGGCGCCAAATCAGCAAAACTCACAACTTGTACTTTTCAGCGATAAAGGCATAGGAGCACAACCAGTGGCGGAGTTATGGGGGCGAATGGGGGGATACATCCCCCACCAGCGTAAACATAACGTGCATATGAATATTCACCTTATTCGAAAAAAAGCAATCAGTGAATTTTCAATAGGCCGTGTGACTGTGACATAATTCTGAAGCCCTGTGACGGGAGGGACAGAAAAATGTAATTTTTGCAGCGAAGTTTCTACAAAACAGAAATTAGTCTTTTACGGGGCCGATTGATTTGAAAGCGCCGAATTAGCAAAATTTCAACTTGCACTTTTCAGCGATAAAGCTTACACAATGCAAATCATTTCTTAAGGGACATATTAGGCTTATAAAAAGTGAACATTAAGCGAGGTCAAGAACATTAATCCTAAGCAGTAGTGTAGCGAGGGGGGCGGGGGGGGGGGGGACTATAGCCCCTCCATTGGCCTGTCAACCAAAATGCAAAATAAAAAATATCCCGTTTTTAGCACTTCTGAGACTGTTTTTCGCACTGAAATAGATTAAAAACTAATTTAAAGGATTTTTTGAAACATATGCTTAAGGGAGGCTAATTTGTCAAAAATAAAACTCACAAATCAAAAAAAAACTTTAAAAAATGACCAAAAATAAGCAATAAAATTTGATCGCTAGTGTAAAAAACTTGAACACGGGTTTCATCAACAAATATATTATAAGCCTAAACTAAACTCAGAAATGGGGTGGAGAGGCTATTCAGTATTGGTTAATTACCAATCACTTGTCTCAATTCTCTTTCCATTAGCCCCTCTCCAATTATTTTTCTCTATAAAATATACATGAAACAAATTACTCCGTGTGAGTTTTATTGAACTATAAGATTTTATATGATTTACCAGCATCCAAATAAGAGAACTAAAATTGTACCATTAACCACCTCTCACATAGGCCATTTATGCAACCAGTTGAATCATGTTTGCACTGCCAAGTACTATGCCGCATTTCAAAAGCATTATTTTATTAAATTAACTCTAAAATTAAATTATTTCTGAAAAAAAATGCAAAATTTTTGAGCGCTGAGGGCTCCGCCTCCAGACCCCTAAAACAGCCGCTCCATTGCGAATTTCTGGCTACGCGCCTGGTTACAACACATCCGAATTTTTGAGGTTTTGTGCTAAAAATTTTCATCATCCCCCCCACGAAAATTTTCTGAATCCACCAATGAGTTCTTTTACTGAAAAATTCACCTTATTTATTGAATGACCTTTGTACATGGAAAACTATAGCACAATCTATCTCCATCGCAGTCCAAAGTTTATTGTGCTCAGGTTTTCGGCAAATATCATAGCCTCAAGCCACTGGTAAGCTTAGATTAAAAGTAGCTCGATTGAATGATTTTACAATAGTAGGTGGTTTGTTGGATAAGCACGACGAACATTTGTTTGCTTTATCACAACCTGTAGTTTGAGTGTTTACTAAAGTCGCTTTTTGCACAAAGCCGATTGCGAAGCCGCAGTGACTCAGAGCAGGAAACGGTTAAGTTTTAACAATAATTTGAGAAATTAAAAATTTAAAGCATATTTAACCACTGAAGCAAGACAGACAGACAGACAGACACTTTTTATTACAAACTTCCGAGACAAAATTCAAGAATGGTCAAAAATTATGAGCTCGATAAGATATAAAACAAAGCGTTAATAATGTTGAATTGGAAAGAATAAAAACTTGGATTTTTGATAATCCGAATTTGGTATTTTCATTTTGGGCAGAGCCCCCAGTGCTCGGAAATTTTGCAAAAAGAACTTAATGTTAGGGCTATTTTGACAAAAAATAATGCTTTTAAAATGTGATATAAAAATTGGCAGTGCAAACGAGATCAAACTGGTTGCATAAATGGGCTATGTGGGAGGTGGCTGACGTAAAATTTTAGTTCTTTCGTTTACATGCTGGTAAATCATAAAATCCTATAGCTCAATAAAACTCACATGGAGTAATCTATTTCGTATAATAATCTGTTTTATTTCAGACAACTACGGTCCATAAGTTTAAAGAAACAAACTAAGACAAGAGGCACATATGTACATTTGTACAAGCAACACGCTTATTTACAGATTACACCAGAAGAGTACGATTGTAGTACTCGTAATACTTGGACAAACTGAAACTGTCCGAATTCATAAGAGACTTTATCCAATTATTGGGAGACTTCAAGCATCTTTGCACAAATCCATAAACATTTCTGCGAATTATGCCTTGAAATGTTGGGATCTCTGCAGCTACGAGACCTTCATTGGCACTCATAAAACGGGGTATGCTATGCAAAATTCTGTAAGCATCATTGTAGCCAACACGTATGCGATTAAAAGTCTACTGCGTGTAATTGTGCCATAAATGACAACCATATAGGGGAGTACAATAAGAACGAAATAACGTATTTTTTATGGTACTTTAACATTTTATAAATCTCGATCACAATTTATTTGCTGCAGAATATAGCATTCTCACTTGGCGTTTTATGTCGTCATCATCCAGCAAGTATTGGTTTATGAGAATTCCCAAATATCTCACTTTATCAGAAAATTTAATTTTAGTGCCCGAAAGAAAAATAGAAGGGGTCGAATACACTTTAATTTCTTTAGATGGAAAAACAACACCAACAGTCTTCTTAACATTAAATGAGATTTCATGAGTATGTGCGTAATCACTACAGATATCAATAAGTTCTCGCATCTTCAATACTAGGGCTAAAGCAACAGATGTCATCTGCATAAATTAAATGATTAAGGCAATCATCTCCCACACAACAACCAGTTGCAATTTGGTTAAGACTGTATGACAGTTGATCCATATATACAGAAAATAGTAAAGGACTTAGGACACTACCTTGTCTTACTCCATTAGTTACATTGAAGGATCTGGATACCTCTGCTCCCCATCTCACCCTCATTGTTTGATTTTTTACCAAAAATATAAAAGACGAACAAAGCACAATGGAACATTTCGGTTAATTAACTTCTTAAATAATAAAGAATGACTGACCTTATCGAAGGCTTTTGAAGCATCAAGAAATACACTAAATATAGGGCTGCCTTTGTAAATGTAAGAAGACACATATTGTTTTAGCAAAAAACCTCACATATCTGTGCTATGCTGTGCCTTAAACCCAAATTGATTATGAGTTGTATGAAGAAAGGTTTCAATGCGACTCAAAATAAAATGCTCAAGCAACTTAAAGATAACACTAGTTAGTGCGATTGGCCTGTAGTTACTACTGCCTTGCAAATTACTGTTCGCATTTTTGACAATAGGCACAATAATAGTATTTAGACAACAAAGAGGAACAAAATTATGATAAAGATACATATTGAAAAATATACTAAGGTACAGACAAATACTCGGGTCACAATAACAAAGATGTTCAGCAGTTATAGTATCAGCCCCAGGAGAGGAGTCATGTGGCAGCTTATACAGCAAAATATGTATTAAGTCAACAGTGCATAGCAAGTTGGGAATGTTATGAAAACTGGAGCTATTGCCAGTAGCATTTTGTACAAACAGATTATCAGTTAGGCCTGATTGGGCACTAGAATTTAATATAGACTCATAGTGAGATCGCCAATGATCTGCAACATCTATAGTCCCAGTCAAGGGCGTACGCAAGGGGGGGGTTTTGGGGGTTCAAACCCCCCCCCCATTGGTCTGTCGACTAAAATGCACAATAAAGAAAATATCACGTTTTTAGCACTCCTGAGCCTGCTCTTTTGCAATGACATAGACTCCAACATGATTTAAAGCAACTTTTGAAGCATTTAGAGTTTCTTAGGGGGGGGTTAATTTGTCATAGATATAACTTAGAAATCAGTAACAACTTCAAAAAGTTACCAAAATTAGCAAATTTAACCGCTAAAAATGCTTAACATTGGCTTCATCAAAAATATGGAGGTGGGTTTTCAGTATCAGTTAAGTATTAATCCACTCAAATCTCGTTTCATTCGTCCCCCTCCACCCCCCTTCCCAAACTGTCTCACTCTATAAACAACAAAATATAAATGCTTGTGAGTTTTTTCAAATTATGATTTACCGGCTTGTAAAGTAGAGGACTGAAATGTTACCATTAGCCACTACCCACATAGCTCACTTATGCGCAAAGGCGTACACGGTGGGGGGTAGGGGTTTAAGCCATCCTCCCTATTGATCCGATTTATATCATTCGAAATATCGTCTTATTGCGCAAAACAAACAAGCTCCTCCTTTCCTATCATATTGATACGGAATATTTAATTATAGTAAATAATTTTTTTGTTATTTAATGCAACATTGTAAGCAACTAAGTGTAATACTGAAAATCTGGAATGTTGGTTATAGCCCCACCATTGATCTGTCAATCAAAATGCAGAATAAGAATACCACGTTTTTAGCACGTCTGAAACTGGTTTTTGCGCTAGAATCGACTAAAAAGTGATTTAAAGCATCTTTTGAAACATAAATTTAGGGGGGGGGGGCTAATTTGCAAAAATTAAAAGCCACAAATCAATGAAAACTTTGAAAAATGGCCAAAAACAAGCAATCAAATTTGATCGCTCGAGTAAAAATGCTAAACATAGGTTTCATCAACAAACATATTATAAACTTAGGAAAAGGGGGATGGGGGCTACTTAGTATTAGTTAACTACCAATCACTTGTCTCAAAATTTTTTCCATTAGCCCCCCTCCCCACTTATTTTTCTCTATAAAGATAGACGAAATAGACTACTTTGTGTGAGTTTTCTTGAACTATACGATTTTATGATTTACCAGCATGTAAACACGAGAGCTAAAATTTGACCTCTAGCCACCTTCCACATATCCCATTTATGCAAAGAGTTTAATCAGGTTTGCATTACCAATTTCTATGCCGCGTTTCAAAAGCATTATTTTTCATCAAAACAGCCGTAAAATTAAGTTATTTTTGAAAAAAAAAGGCAAATTTTTCAAGTGCTGGGGGCTTCGCCCCCAGACCCCCAAAACAGCCCCCCCCGATTGCGAATTTTTCGCTACGCGCCTGCCACACTTTGCACTATTAATTATCATATGGGTTTTCTTAGCTTTTGTTTTGAACAATTTTTTCTTGATCGTTCAGTAGCAAACCTTATGACGTTAACTATAGATGTATGCTTAGTGCTTAATTGTTTTTTGTTTGAAAATTTTTGTTTGCATTACGCACTGTGTGACTTTGATTCCATCTGGTTACATTACACTAAGCAGAGGTGAAGTTGAGGACACAAGGCTCGAGGCCAAGGACACAAAAAAAGCCGAGGCCAAGGCCAAGGACAGCCTTTCCGAGGACAGACTCTCTCGAGGCCAAGAACTGGAATGCTCGAGGCCAAGGCCAAGGACCAAGGACACAGCCGCAAGTGTTTTCCAAAAAAAAAGGTCTGCAATAAAGTTTTTCAGGCAATCTCCAATTTATAGGCGTAGCCAGAATTTTTGATTGGGGAGGCCTAAACCACAAATCATGCGCAATGACGCCATCAAAAATTTGCCTGTTGGCACTAAACCAGGATTTTGCAAAGGGAGAGGGCCTCAACTAATATAGTTGAAAAGTGCAAATACGTAACTTTGGAGACGTTTTGAGAAAGCCAGTGTAACTCAAACGTATCACAGACGGGGGTCTGGGGGCAAAGCCTCCAGCTGTTGGGCGATTTTTTGTAATTTTTTGGAAAAAACAGCTATTTTAATGCCATTGAATCACACTTCGCACATGTTTAGAGCCATTTGAAAGCACTAGATTTTTGAAATTTGAAAGCCAATTCAAAAAATTAAATTGTTTAATCCTCCTTCTAGTTGCAATTTAAGTTCAACACACGTTTAACATCTTGCATTTTGGTGTTAAAGTTTAATTGTACTTGATTTGATCCAGGTAGGGGGAAGTAAGGTGCATTGTCTCGTGCAACATTTTAGCAGTAAATGAAAACCCACTCGAAGATTTTCCTTAGAGATTTTTGTTTTGTCATGAAAATAACCAGTTATAGAAGTGCATGTTAGGCCAGGGGACCCAGGCCCCCTCCACTGAAGTTCAATGATTTGTTCAATCAGCATTTTCCATGGCTAATTTTTTTAAAGTATTTTGTGCGTAGAAACTGGCGAGGTGGAGGTGAATTAATGAATTGTTATTGAAAAATAGTACAATAGTTGGTTAGTTTCGCTTACTAACCATGTTCAGGCGCGTAGCCACAAATTCGCAATGCGGGGGGGCTGTGTTTGGGGGCCTGGGGGTAAAGCTCCCAGCCGCTGGAGGCACGGGGGTCTGGGGGCGGAGCCCCCAGCGCTCAAAAATTTTGCATTTTTTTGCAAATGTAACTTAATTTTGGAGCTATTTTAATAAAAAATAATACTTTTAAAACGTGGCATAGAAATTGGCAGCGCAACATGATTCAACTGGTTGCATTATTGGGCTATGTGGGAAGTGGCTAATGATAACATTGCAGTTCTCTTATTTACATGCTGGTAAATCATAAAATCCTATTATTCAATAAAACTCACACGGAGCAATCTATTTCGTCTGTATTTTATAAAGAAAAATAATCGGGGGGGAAAGGGGGGGCTAATGGAAAGATATTTGAGAGAAATGATTGGTAATTAACAAACACTGAATAGCCCCCCTCCCCTTATTCCTGAGTGTATAATATATTTGTTGATAAAACCTATGTTTGGCGTTTTTACACTAGCGATCAATTTTGATTGTTTATTTTTGGGCATTTTAAAAGTTTTTATTGATTTGTGACTTTAATTTTTGACGAATTAGCCCCCCCCTCTGAATATATGTTTCAAAAAATGCTTTAAATCACTTTTTAGTCAATTCCAGCGCAAAAGACAGTCTCAGAAGAGCTAAAAACGTGGTGTTTTTCTTATTCTGCATTTTGGTTGACAGGCCAATGGGGGGGGCTATAGCCTCCCCACCCCCCCTCGCTACGCTACTGACCATGTTATTGCCGGGCCGGAATTCCATTGCGCTGGGCCCCTGGCACTTTGGAGATTTTCACAACATCTTTCTGCCAAATGTAGATGAAGACCATAAAAAGATTTGAGCGCAGGGCCCTAGCTGGTACTGCGCCATATTGTGGAAATTCCAGCCTTGGTTAATGCATTACGTTCATAAAAAGGCTAGATGTGAGCCTGAGATAGCAACTTTTAGGACGAAAACTATCCATTTCTTCCAGGTTTACGTTTAAATTGGCTGGCAAAAATTGATTTTAGGGGGTCCCGGGGCCCCTGGTCTTCAATATTGTTGTTCGCTACTGGTGTAAGCGAAAAACGCTAAAAACAAACTGAAACTGAAGAAACAATAGGCTTTTTTGTCACATTTTTGTCATTGGTAAAATTTCTATTGGGGTGGGAGGCCAGGTTGGCTAAGCCTATGCTTCAATTGCACAAAATAAAAAAGGTATTTACAAATTTTCCGCGAGGTTTCTGGCATTTTCTGACAAAATTTCAACGGTTCAAGAATAGTACTGTCCTTGAGCCGAGGACAGGGCAATTTTCGAGGACCTAAGGCTTTGAGGCCAAGGCCAAAGACTTGAGGCTTTGAGGCCAAGGCCAAGGCCTTCAAAATGTGTCCTCGAAACCATGGACGTCCTCAAGGACTCCACCTCTGGCACTAAGTTATTTATTCGCCAAAGTATAGATCGCGAACAAATTTTTGAGGTCACTTTTCAAAACCCCCCTCATTGAAAAATCCTGCGTACGCCACTGGCCCCAGTTGCATTGTCGACTGAAATAGGAAGAGGGCAAGACTTTTTAGTACGTTTGACTTTTTGCCAAAATAACTTAGTTGATTTGTCAGTTTGTGGTGCAGTTGCTAAGGCATCGGCTCTACGCTGCTCAGACATGTTCTTGCATGCTCGAAGTTTTGACTTAAAAATCTTTCTGGAAATACTCATTTGCTGGTACAGGTTTCCTGAGCGAGGTTTACCATTGTCAATCCATTTTAAGTACTTCTGCCTTGCAATTAAATGAGCTTGTTTGACATCTGAATTCAACCTGGGACGTGCAAGCCAGATCTTTGGGACTTGAAATTATTCTTCAGAGGAGCAGATGCTGTCAGGAGCACATTAATAATAGCATCATAAAAATCTTTAATCTCAGATTTGTGAGAGGCATTGGAACAAACAGGATCATGGCACTGAATTGCATCACGTGGGAGTAAAATTTTTTCCGACAGTTGTTTTGTCTTTACACTGTATTCATATTTTAATTCTTGTGACAGCTTATTCCAATCAACTTTATTTATGTTATGAGTGTTGCAATGTGATTTGACCTCACAAAGCTCAGGCAGCTGGGAGCAACAGATAATTACAACAAGTGGTGAGTGATCAGAAGATATGTAGTCATGCAGTACCTGCATCGATTCAACTGCTTGATGTACTGATTCACTAGTTAAACAGTGATCAATCCAGTAAGTTGATCCATGGGCCTCACTGAAATAGGTGAAAGTATCTTGCGGTAAAAACTCCTTGTCTGCAAATTTGTATCCACTGTCTTCACAAAACTGATTAAGTAGGGGACCAACAAATTACTATCACTTGCATTAAAATCTCCTAATAAGCATAAGTTTGTACAGTCAAGGTTTTCACATAAATCATTTAATTTTTTTGGAGAAAATGGCCAATTTAAGGCTTTGGGATCACGTTTAGCACGTTTTTAGAGCCGTTTGAAACATTTTAACGGCTATAATTTGAAAACCAGCTGAAAGAACTACTTCAGCCTTAAATACAGGTCTAGTTCAAAACATGTTTAAACGCTTGCATTTTAGAGTTAAATTTAGTAAGTAACTTGGCTAATGGGGACTGAAGCCTCCGTAGTCGTTACCCGCCCCCCAGGTGCGCCACTCCGTGTAGCTTATAATTGCCTATCTTTCAGCCATTCCTCTATGTTGATGGGCTGTGTGTTGGGTTGGGCAACTCTCATATTATTTGTTAACATCAATCCTGTTTTAAGATTTTCTTTTAATAGTAATTAGAATGGAAAACACTTTTTGCATTTGTAGGTAGTAGAAAATCAATCAACAACTTTAGAGCCATTCTTTAAGCTATGGCTCCACCAGTGTGATTTCAAAATTCTCACTCACGGTATTAATTTTTTCGGTGAAAATTTATTTTTGTTCAAATTAACACCGGTGGAGACAAAATTTTTTGCTAAACAAATCTTACCAGAGTACTCCTGCTCCACCAGTGAGAATTCAAAATTATCACCACAAAACTCGGTGTTAATTTTGGAAAAATTCGCACTGGTTGAGACAACTGTGGTTTTTCGAATTAATACTGAATGGGCAGTGAGAGTTATTGTTTGATTATAATGTGTTATTCTTGAATGGTGAGATATTATTCCTTCGAAAATCCTTTTTGAAAGTTCTCTCGTGAAGTAGCTTAAGCTCTTCAAGTAGCGACGACCAACATTTAGCACTCGTAGCCTTTGCTTTGAGAAAAAGCAAACGAAGGCACAAAAAATTGGTAAGAGATTTTTTGAAGAAAAGAGACGAAGAAGGTAGCTACAATATGGTACGAAAGTTAGCCATGGATGACAGAGAGATGTACTTTAGATATATGCGGATGACACCCGATCGAAAGGAGTACTTACTTTCTTTGGGCGCTCCTCTTGTAACTAATTATAGAAAGCCCATTCCCCTTCAGCAGCGGCTTTCGCTCACTTTGCGCCATCTTGCTACAGGAGAATCTCAAATCTCCCTTAGTTTGCAATACCGCATTGGACGACAAACAATTTCAAAAATAATACCCGAAACATGCAAAGCTATTTAAGATGCACATGTTGCTAAGTATGTTAACACGCCATCGTCACAGGAACATTGGCTTGCAATTTCACAGCAGTCTGAAGATCGATGGAACTTGCCCCACATTGTAGGTGCTTTGGATGGTAAACACTTTAGGATACCACTTTATTTAACAATAATAAAGGCTTTTTCGACTTGGATATGCTCGCTGTATGTGATGCAAAGTACTGCTTCACTATGTTTGACGTGGGCCAATACGGTAGCAACAACGACAGCGGCGTGTTGCTCAACAGCAAAATGGGCAAAAAACTTGCTCAGGGCTCGCTAAACATTTCCAGTGGAACTATACTCAATAGATGCGCTTTGAATCCTCTTCCCTATTTTTTGGTAGGATTAACACATTGCCAGTAAAATGTGATATTATGTAATGTTGATTATGAGGTATAATAAGCGTTGATGAGGTCTTTATGAACAAATTTCGGTAAGAATTTCAGTGTTAATTTCAGTAAGATGAAAACTTTTTCATATTTTCTTACTGAAATTATCACCCAAATTAATGGCAAAATTCAAATTAATACTGAAAATAAAATTAATTCCGTCATCTCCACCAAAATTAACACTCAGTGAGAATATCTGGCCTGTGAGAATTTTCAGTGTTAATTTTTTGACGCACGGTATTAATTTTCTTACCGTGATGATTTCAAAATTCTCACTGCAAAAAATTAATGCATGTTGTCTCCACCAGTGTGAATTTTAAAATAATACCGAATTTTGAGGTAAGAATTTCAAATTCACACTGTTGGAGCCATTGCTTAAGACAGCAAAGTATGCCTTTGCCGTTTGATTCCAAAAGGCACTGAACATATTTCAAGAAAAGCACAATTTGCATTCCAAGTTCGATTTTATTATTCCCATCATTACCAAATTAATAAACTTTACATACGGCGTATCTGAGACCTCTTCGTGGTCCTCCTCAAATTGCGTCGCGCACCCCAAAGGGACCGCTATTCGTAGTTTGATAACCACTGCTTTAAACCATTTTATTCTATACGTACTGGTATATCAAATTCAAGCTTATTGTTAGGGTTTGGCAACATTTTTTCATTTATTTGAATAAATGAAAACTATAGCGTGCTAGTTAAAAAGAATATTAGTCAGATAAGTGGGAAAATCTGAGTGGAGGAGGAATTGGAAATCAACTTTGTTTTTAGCGGAAGATCCACGAATTGAAAAAAATCCACAAATCTTTCTTGAGTCAGATTATCTTAAATAATATGTAGTTCTGTTTTAATTAGAGATATCTGACGAAGTTATGCAATATTAACCAAAGCTTAAAAGTTATGATTAACTGGTGTTTTTTTTTCTTCAGGAATAAAATTGAAGCATACTGTAGCTTATTATCTACTATATTTTTGCATTTTTTCTTCAAAAGCCAAGAAGATTATTTCGCCATAATCCATCTTTACTTATTCACAGGTCAAGTTGGCAGTTATTTTTGGTTAGATTGTCTTTGTAGTCGGCAAAAAATATGACTAAGTCTATTCTTGGTTATTGGGATATTCGAGGACTTGCGGAGTCTATCCGTTTAATGTTGGATTATTGTGGAGTGGATTACGAGGACAAGCGGTATGTATCCGGAGACTTGGAGTCATGGCGTAAGGACAAATTCGAACTTGGACTAGATTTTCCCAATCTTCCATATTACATTGATGGCGATGTGAAAATAACTGAGAGTGTTGCAATCATGAAGTATATTGCCAGAAAGCACGGCCTAATGCCGGATACCGAGGCATCAAACAGGAAGATAGATATTGCAGAAGGTGTAGTGGGCGATTTTCGAGTTCATTTTGCAATGATGTGCTACATGCCAACCGAGTTTGAAAAAAACAAAGCATTATTCTTTGAACGCTTTGCTGCAAAAATGGAAATAATGGATAAATATTTGGAAAACAATAGATGGCTTGCTGGTGAGGTTTTGAGTTACATGGATTTTGCTTTTTGCGAGTGGCTCAGTCAAGTTTTGCTGATGAATTCGAAGTGCTTGGAAAAATTCAGCAATACCACTAAATATTACGACAATTTTTTTAAGCTTGACAAAATTGCAGCTTATCGCAATTCGAATAAGTTTAAGACTTTTCCAGTGAACAGCCCTATGGCACAATGGGGCGGCTCATCAAAAGATGAATAAAACGCCACCAACTTCGATATATAAAACAAATGCTCTAGTGGTAGCCATTAATCCTTATTTTCGGTCACTGAGATTTATGTAATACAAATGTATATGATACTCTTGATTGTATTTCTATGAGCTGACCTACAAGATATTATGAATTAATTTACACTATACCGGTATAGGCTCTACTGTAGAAAATTTAAAAGCTGATTTGGTAGTCGAAGTGATGTAGAAGGAAAGTAGTAAAGTATTACAAAATATAACAAAACTGTAATCGAAAATTTACTATATTGTATATTGAGCTATTTCATGTGTTTAATGTTCATGCTGAGCTTTGCAAAAACGAAATAATACTCTATAAACTCAAAGCATAAAGTAGTCTGTGTCAATGGGACTCATAATTACTGTTAAAGAAATTGTAGGACTCAATCGATCAGTTTGATGGTCGGGTGGATAGAGCGTCTGCTATTGAAACGTTAGAGTAGGTTTTGATTCCCGATCTAGTCCATAGGCGTAGCCTGGGAGGGGTAGGGAGGATTTTTATTACCAAAATATTGCAGGAGGCAAAGTGCCTTATTTCCCCCTGCTTGGGCCAAATCACTTGCAAAATTTAACACCAAAATGCAATGTTTTAAACGTGTTTTAGACTTAAATTGCAAGTAAAGAAGGATTAAACAATTTAAGTTTTTCAATTGGCTTTCAAATGTTAAAAATCCAGTTCTGAAGCGAAAAACGATTCAAAATGGAATTAAAACAGCTTTTTTTTCGAAAAAATCACAAAAAAGCGCCCAGCGGCTGGGGGCTTCACCCCTAGACCTATCTCTGATACGTTTGAGTTACATTAGTTTGTTCAACACGTCTCCCACTTTAGACAGTTTCAATTTTTAACCTTTGGTTTAAGCCCTCTCACTTTAGCAAAATCCTTGTTAAGTGTCAAACCAGACCACGGCTTCTGATCTTCCATTCTGGGATATCTTTGACCCACAAAAAGTTCCTCTTTCGAAAATTTGTGATGACGTAATTGCATGTGATTTGTGGTTTGACCCTTCCAATGAAAAATCCTAGCTACGCCTATGATCTACTCCAAAGGTTCTCAACCTGTGGTACGCGGGAAGACTTTTCAGGTGGTACGCGAGTCACTTCTATTTTTTTATACAAAAACCTGGATTCACAGCTTTCTTGTATTTTGTTTATCCGGTTTTGTTTCTAATTAATAAATTTTGCGAAAGACTGCGATTATTGTTGTTTTGTAACATCGCGATCCTCATGCAGATGAAGCAGTGTCAAATTACGCGTCACAAAAAATAATAATGACTTTTGCTCGAGGCAAAATATTTGGAAAATGTGATTAAGTTTAGTTAAATTTTTTAACCGATCCTGCATCACGCCCAAACGAAAGGGTGATCGGCAAACGGAAAATATACTTTCATCTCAGTTGATCACTGCGGCAAAGTTTTTCTACAGTGTGCGGCTTGCACGAAAACGCTACTATGAAGCTCAGGCCCCTGCTACAATGCCATGAAGATATGAAACTTGTTGACAAAATGAACCGAGATTAGAGCTACTTCTATAGCGACTGGGCTGGAAGCATTTAAACAAAGTGTACCCATATGTTTACAATCTATTGCTTTTTTCGTATTAACTCGAGTTAAATACGGCACTTTGACTACTTTGCGGCGTCACCTATGGTGTGTAGTGGTTAAAGCGGGTTCGATTCGCTCGGCTTTTTTTAATTCTTTTTTTTTCAATATCTTGCATTAGAGTTAGGGTTCGGACAGCGATGCCAGCCTGAGAGATAGCAAATCGAAATACAAAAAAATGAGTATACTTTGTAATTGTACGGGCAGGAATGCAAAGCATGGACAATTGGACAACTTGCTATATCTAGCAGAAGGTGCAGATTTTGTGAAGTAGCTACTTATCATTGCCATCGCCAGAGCAAAATAGACTAACCTTTTTACGCGCCATTTCAACAATTTTGAATTTATGTTTGAAAAAAGAGACGTATATAAGCCTGGCAGCAGAGTTGCTGGCATCGTTTATTTTCTCGTTTCGTCTGCGACCTACATAATTGCTTGAAAAATCTGTCTGCAGCAATGAATGTGACCACAAGCGCAACCAGGATTTTGCTAATAGGAAGAGGACTTGAACCAATAGTAAATTTTTTTGCACAGAATTTGTCTAATTTAGGCCTGTGCTAAACAAACCGATGCAATTCAAGCGCATTACAAAGAGGGCCTGGGAGCAGAGCCCCCAGCTGCTGAATAACTTTTGTGATTTTGCGGCAAGAAATAGCAATTTTAACGCCATTTCAATCACATTTCGCACGCTTTTGAAGCCATATGAATAATTACAGTGAATTGCTAAAATTCAGATGCGATTGAAAGAACTAAATTACCTAGCCCTTTAGCCCCCCTTATACTTAAGTTCAAGTCCAAAACACGTTCAAAAGCTTGTTTTTGGGGTTATATTTTCTCAATGACTTGGCTAAAGGGGGCTTAAGCCCCTTCCCCTGGTTGCGCAACTAACTACGACCTAAAAAATCTTGAGTGTGCTATAAAAAAACAAAAATAGCACGTCTTTTAAAAAATGTTTTTACGTATTGTTTTAGGTCATAATCACTAACGAAGTATCGGTAACGATTCTGTAGGCTTACATCCCAATTCTGTGATGCATCTGTAAAGGTGTGCTAATAAGGGGGATTATTGCGTCCCATTTACGTATTGCATCGCATAAAAGCAGTTGGTTGCCAGCAATTTCGCGAAAAACCGAGAAACTTTGAACGAGAATTATCTTTGAACGTTATTATTTCTTTTTCCATTATTGCTTGTTGACTTGTCATTACGTGACGCTTCAAAAAAGTATTTTGAGCAAACCGAAATGGGGGGGCACAAGCAGTCGTTAGGGGAGCACGGCCCCCTGCCCCCCGTAGCAACGGCACTGCTACCTATTGGCAAAAAATATGCTAGCCCTTACAACTGTAAAGTTCAAGAGCGTTTTCCCTCACTTTAAGATTTATATATTACGACAGGCCTTCTGTGACGTGCAGCATCACGATACGTGATTGCGGTACTAAAAGCTTTAAAGTTTGGAATTGCCATGCAAATTCGAATTCGTAGAACTAATGTCACCGCTCAGCACCAGCAATCAATTAGATGTTCTGGAAGAAGTGGTACGCGTTGACAATTCGGGATGCTCAAGTGTTACGAGGTCGTAAAAAGGTTGAGAACCACTAGTCTAGTCAAACCAAAGACTGTTAGAATAGGTATTCACAGCTTCCCTGCTTGACGTTCAGCATTAAAAGAGGCAGTGCGAAGCCTCCACTGAGTGTGGTAGACAGGTGGGCAGGTGGCAGCTTGACTCGAAGACGCAGAAATGTATCTTAGTCTTAGCTGTCTCCTGGCCAAAGCAACTTCGCGAATAAAGATATAAATACAGTTAATATAATTATTAATTACTAAATAACACAAATAGGAGTATCATATTTTCATTGACCAAAAAGAGGACAGTTTCGAAAAATGAAGCTCAAACGACCAAACTCGAGGAAGGTACCAGACAACCGGACTGACTGAAGTCCTTTTTTTATCCTTGGAGAACACCATTTTCGAAGTCAGCGCAAAAAATGAAGAACTTTTTTTTAAGAACAAAATCGGCGCAAAAACAAGTAGTCTCCAAAAAAATAAATTAAAAAAGTTCTTTTGTCAGTTCGGTTGTATTCGGATCGGCGGGAGTTGAACTCGAATGTGGACGAAAGGATGTTCATGGTCTGGTCTTCGACTCCCGCCTTTAAGTTCTGAGCATTGAAAAAGAGGACATTTGGCTACTTTTTGGGTGTCCTCGGAGGACAATTCATTTTGAACGGAAAAGAGGACAAATCCTCTTAAAAGAGGACGTATGGTAGCTCTAGCTAATATAAAAGCGTAAGGCCCAATCCCGTAACAATCTCCACGTAAACACAATGAGTGCACAGTCAAGTAAAAAGAAGGTTCCAGGCTTTAAGGTGAATTTACACAGTATCCGTTTTTCGTCCGTTTTTTTACGTTTTTGCTTCTCCTTGACAAAGTATGCGCTTTTTCATCCGCATGTTTATGTGTCCATGTCCGCACTAACCAGACAGTCACATACTGGACAAAAGTTTTCCGAAAAAAATTTTTTGTAAAGCGGTAGAGCTCGATTTCGAAATATCGCTCTTATCGTTCATACACAAAATTTTTGAACAAAATTTTTATCTATATGTAACAATCTATTTAGTGCGGATATGGACTTATAAAAATGCGGATGAAAAAGCGCATACTTTGTCAAGGAGAAGCAAAAACGTAAAAAAACGGACGAAAACGTATGAAAAACGGATACTGCGTAAATTCACGTTTACTTTCTTTCTGAGTTCTATTTTGAACGCCGAGTCATAACGTTGACACAAAAAAAAGAAAACACAAGAAAAGTGCAAACTCACGTTATAACATGACCAAAATAAAATCATAAGAATAAATTGCATATTTGCAATCACGGAATGGGATGGAAGACGATTTTTCCATATTCCATACTGGCAATTTTCTTCCATTCCATTTCCATTCTATACCAAAAATCTTCCATTCCTAACTAAAACTTTCTTTCACATTCCATTCCATACTTCCTTATCAAGGTAAGACTTGTAAGCCGTAAGCTGCGCGTAATTTGCATTGCACTTTTGCAACGTTAAGCATATGTTTGCAAGCAGTCGCTGGCCAAGGTAAGCAGTATGATACGATGCATCTCATTCCATTTTTGAAGCTCTGTCGCAATAAGCCGCAATAAAAATTCATTCAGCATAAAATATTAACCACTTAATCAAGAGACTATATTGTAACGTTTGTGTCAAAAGGACGCGTCCCAATGCGGTCGACCGGCTCGGTTGAACAACCTATCGAGCTACTCTCCTGGTTGACTTATTAATGCATATCTCCCTTTGCACTTTTACTTGTGGCTACGTTGGAGCTGACGCTACATCATCCCCTCCGTTTACGCTGGCGACGGCTCATCCACGTCCCCAACCAGCGCAAGGGAGAGCGTCCACCACTCCTACGTCCTGTCGTGCTCGCCATTGTAACGTTTTTGTCAAAAGGACGCGTCCCAATGCGGTCGACCGGCTCGATTGAACAACCTATCGAGCTTCTCTTCGGGTTGACTTATTAATGCATATCTCCATTTGCACTTTTACTTGTGGCTACGTTGGAGCTGACGCTACAATATATTGATCAATATGCACTGGGTTTAATGATTGCTAGTTTGTAATCACACCAACTATAAAATTTGGCATAGCAAAACTGCCAAAATAATTTTACAAAAATACCGATACAAAAGTTTAAAACGCAAAAAAAAAGCAACAAAGAATTAAGCTAAGTCGGGGATAGAAAAGTAAATGCAAATCTTTGTTACGATGGAAGAAAAAGTTTTGTCACTTGGCAAATTCAGTGCCGTCGCTATGGGGGCCTTGCCCCCCATTTTGGTTGAATAAAAATACTTTTTGGAACATCATGTAGCGACAAGAACACCGACAATGATGCAAAAAAGACTGATAACATTCAATCCTACCTACTTGACTAAAGTTACTTACATTGGCAGTATATTGAAGTTTTCAAATATCGATAGTTTAGTGGTTCAAGTTTGAAACACCAGATTTAGCATCCAAAGTTTACCTCTCTGCAGGGCATGGTATGGAATGGAATGGAAGACGATTTTTCCATATTCCATACTGGCAATTTTCTTCCATTCCATTTCCATTCTATACTAAAAATCTTCCATTCCATATTCCATTTCATACTAAAATTTTCTTCCATATTCCATTCCATTCTACAATTTTCTTCCATATTCCATTCCATACTTTCATACCAAAGAAATTTTAGACTGGAAGCAATGCAACGTATATTTTGTTGCTTTGCACCTTTGGAATGTTGTAAGCAACCATTCGTGAAGGTGTGCCAATAATACTAAGATGCCACGTCCGGTATCTGGTATGCATATTGCACATGGTTTAATGCATAGGCGTAGCCTGGATTTTGAATTGGAGGGAGGGCTAAACCGCAAATCATGCAATGACGTCATCAGAAGTTTTTGAAAAGAGGGACTTTTTGTGGTACAAAGAATGAAAGATCAAAAGCTGGCGTCTGATTTGGCTCGTAATGTGGATTTGCTATAGAAGAAGGACTAGAACCGAAAGTTAAAAATTTTTCTATCCTATCAAAATTGAGAGACGTGGTGAGCAAATTAGTGCAATTCAAACATGTCACAGCGGGGGCATGGGGGCGGAGCTCCCAGCCGCTGGGCGATTTTTTGTAAGCTTTTGAAAAAAAATGGCTATTTTAATGCGATTCGGATCAGATTTCGCACGTTTTCAGAGCCATTTAAACGAACAAAATTTTTGATGTTTGAAAGCCAATTGAAAAAATCGCTCCCTTTACTTCAGGTCAAGTCCAAAACACGTTTAAAATCTTGCATTTTGGGGTTAAATTTTGTGACTTGCCCCAAGTCAGGGAAATCAAGGTATATTGCTTTCTGTAACATTTTTAGCATTAAATAATGCACTCGAAGATTTGCCTTAGAAGATTTTTGTTTTGTCATGAAAATAACCAGTTTTAAGAATATATGTACGACCAGTGGCCCAGGCACCCTCGATTCAAATTCAATAATTTGTTCAATAAGCATTTCCCCTAACTAGGTTTTTTCAAAAGCATTTTGTCGCGTGAAAACTGACGAGATGGAGGTGAATTGTTATTTGAAGTTGGTAATTTAAAGTTATTTGAAATTGGTACATTAAATGCCATAATTGGTTCCTAATCATGTTATTGTAATATAGAAGTTAGCTGGGGGCCTAAAACATATTATTGCATAAACAAGTTAGAAGAGTGCCTGAGATTGCACCTTTTAGAACAAAAACACTGAATTTCTCCCGGCTTGTACATTTAAATTGGTTGGTAAAAATTTAAATTGAGAGGGCATGGGCCCCCTGGTCGTCAATATAAGCTATTGCTAATTGCCGCTGTAGGCATGTACTGTTGCACTCCAAAAATGCTAAAAGAAACTGAATAAATAGGCTTTGTGTCATCATTTTTATTATTGGTAGCTTTTCAATTGGGGGGGGGGAGGCAGAGGGCCCGGTCCTTCTGGCTATACCTATGGTTTGGGTTTAATGATTACTGTACAAGTTAGCCCTCACATTAACTACAACATTTGCCGTAATAGAAATACCAAACTTTAACACCAAAAACAATTACTATAAGCTTAAAAACTAAAAATATATATAAAATTAAGCTGAAACGGGGATGAAATAGCAAATACGAGTTTTTGTGACGATGTAAGAAAACAAAATTTACGACTGAACAAATCGTCAGCCTCAAAACAAAAAAAACAAGTCAAATCTATCAAGGTCGTCAACTGTAACATCAATGCTGCAATTAAATTGCAATTTACTTACAATGATGTAATACGTACACTGTTTGCGCAATGTACACAACCAAAGTACTGCGATTTGTCGAAAAATAATATGCGTATGTCGCAGTTCCTGCTTCATCCAGTGGCGATGTGGAAAACTAGCATGGAAGTTACCACAAATGAAAGATAATTGGAACCGATAGCTTTATAAGTCAACAGATCATAGTAGCTCATAGGTTGTACAACCGAGCCGGTTAACCGCAATCGGAGCGCGCTCCCTTTTGACACGCCACACTGGTGACCCCGACGTGATTGGATGGTCGGCGCTCGAGACGACGTTAGCAGGCTCCTTCCTACCACTGCTTTCAGAAAGGGGGAAGTGTGTCGCAGTTCCTGCTTCATCCAGTGGCGATGTGGAAAACTAGCATGGAAGTTACCACAAATGAAAGATAATTGGAACCGATAGCTTTATAAGTCAACAGATCATAGTAGCTCATAGGTTGTACAACCTAGCCGGTTAACCGCAATCGTAGCGCGCTCCCTTTTGACACGCCACACGTAGGTATTGAAGTTGAATACTTCTGTGAAATAGTACTGTCACTACCCGACATCTGTATGTATTTTTCTGTAAATGCAATGCACGAAATCTAGTATGGAATTGGAATGGAAGTATGCAAGATTGTCTTCCATTCCATTCTTGAAATCTTCTATTCCATTCCATTCTGGCATCTTCCATATTCCATACCGAAATTTCCGTTCCATTCCATTCCATTTTCCATTCCATTCCATACCATACCTGCCTCTCTGAACCTAACAGGTCATTAAGTAATTAGGCTAGTCATATCAATTTCAAAACCGCAAACGTTTGCATCGTATTCAATTCAAGTATTCTCAGCCCGAAGCCAGTGTTTCTCAAACTATGGATCACGATGCACAACAGGCCGCTGAGCGTTTATAGATGTAGGGGTGCAACTACAAGGGCAAAGTGGGCTTCAGCCCCTCTATCCTCCTAGCCAAATTACTTAAAAAAGTTAACCCCAAAATGAAAGCGTTTAAACATGTTTTTGAATTGATGTGTAAGTAAAGTAAGAGCTGAATGGGCTGGGCAATTTAATTTTTCTACTGGCTTCTGAGTATTGGCAATTTAATTCTTTCAAATAGCTTTAAAAACGTGCAAACTGTGATCCTAATAGCGTTGAAATCGTAATTTTTGCTCGAGAAATCAAAAAATTGCCAGCGACAGGAGCTTTGCCTCCAGACCCCGTCTACATAAGATGATTGAGTTGCAGCGCTTAGCTCAGCTCGCCACCCAATCGAGGTATTTTTCAAACAAAAAAAAATTTACCTTCCAAGCCCCCTGCTTTAGCAAAATCTTGGTTGCACGCCTGTTTATGGTTGTGTCGTAGAGTAAAAATGTAGATCAACAAAATAGTTTATTTCGTTTTTCAAAGACGAGTTGCTTTTTTTAAAGCACACTCAAGGTTGTTTAGGTCGCAGTCACTGCTACAGATAGACTTTTCAAATGATTTTGGGTCGGAAACGAAAGGAGCAATGAAACGCTACCGGACTTACACGTCTCTTTCTTCAGACATAATTACAAAATTTTAAAAATACGCATAATTTGCAGCCATACAAGATCAGTTTTAATCTCAAAAGTTCAGTCTATTTTAGTGCCCCTTGCTTTGTTCGCTGTGGGGACTGCGCAAGGCAAATTGTCATTCTCAAAACAAAAATTAAGCTAGTCAGCATCAATGTTGCAGCGAATTGCAATGAACATTATTCTATCATCTGATGATGCAATGCCTACACAGTTTGCGCAATGTTCATGACCGAATTATCCCATTAATTAGTCGAGAGATTATTAGCTGCAAAACGCTTCCAGCATATATTGTTAGTTATCACTATTCGTATACATTTTTTGTAAACGCCATAAGCCAAACCCAATATGGAATTGTGTGGAAGTATGGAAGATCGTCTTCTATTCCATTCTTAAAATCTTCCATTCCTCTCCATTCTGCCATTTTCCATATTCCATTGCGAAATTTTCGTTCCATTCCTTCATCTTCCATTGCATTGGGCCTCTGGCACTTTGAAGATTTTCGCAAAATTTTCTTGCCAAATAACTCGTATAGGTGAAGACCAAAAAAGTCTTACCAGCTGAGCGCGGGGCCTCTGGCACAGCGCCATATGATAAATCCTGCCCCTGGTTATTGCGTTACGTTCATAAAAACGTTAAATGAGGGCCTGAGATAGCAACTTTTAGAACTATTACCCTTAATTTTACCCGGGTTACACATATACATTGGTTGGCAAAAATTAAATTGACAGGCCCCAGGTTTCCTGGTCGTCAATATTATTGTTAATTACTGTTGTACGGGTGTATGTTGTACACGAAAAATGCTAAAAGAAACTGAAACTGAATAAACAATACGCTTTTTTGTCACATTTTTATGATTGGTGGCATTTCAATTGGGGGTAGGGCGGGCCCCCACTCCCCTGGCTACGCCTATGATCCTAGCTGGATGATTTGCCCCCTTTAAGAAAGATTTGAGCGTAATCAGAAGTTGACAGTTTTGGACACGATTTAAGTCAGATCCAACTTTGGCTAAATAATTCAAATATCATTAATTTCTCAGTATATTGTTCTAAATAAGTCCAAATATCGTCTCGCAAGTAAAGTGGGTAAACGTTTGGCCTCATTGAGCAGAAGTTGCCCTGAAAGTTTATCAACCTCATTATGAACATAAGCTTGAACTTACAATGTTTTCAATTCTTCATTCAAGTTTTTTAGCGAAGTATTATTTAAAGGTAGTTTTGGGCTCATTGTGGATTCCAATAATCTTTAGTTTTCTTCAGGGAAGAGAAAATTTCTCCTCCAAGCATGGTTGGGAAGAAAGCTACAACTCAGGATTGTACCTGGAGTTGTGTATCCAGAAAAGGGAGTTGAGAGCCAAAACTAAACTCGCCAAAGCGGGATCTAACACGCTTTTAAGTTTCCAAATTTCCAATTACAAGCCAGAACTTCCCTTCCTCAAAACTGAAGGTGTGAAGGTACAAAAGTTAAGTTCTATGTTTCGGATTGAGCTCCTACGTATAAGGCAAAAACAAGAACAGAAGCACTAAGGGAACTTCCAGGTCTTATTAGTCTGCTGTCTCTGTCTGCAAAACTAAAAGCTCCAAGTTTCCAACACGAATATACAGGGTTGGCCAAGCAAAATTGCACCCTTGGACAAAGTGCCATAACTTTTTTTTGGATTGAGATAATATTTAAAAATTTTTACCATTTTTTTACGACATAATATTGCGTAGCTGTGTAAAATTTTATTAAAAATTTCCATAAAATAACGAAATTACAGGTGTTTAAATAGTGAGTATCACAAACTGCAATTGCATGAAAATTAACACGGCACAAATAACAAGCGATTGTTCATTCGTTCAATATTTTTCGATGTGTTGTCCGTTTTCTGCAATCACCAACCGCACACGAGATCGAAACCCATCGATGGCGTTATTGATTACTGCTTGGGGCAATGCTTCCCACTCCTGAAGAATGGCTTCTTTCAATTCTATGGTGTTTTCAAATCTTCTTCCAAGGTAAACATTTCGCTCCAGAGTACTTCAAACGCAGTAATCTACTGGATTAAGATCTCTTTAAGATAAGATTAAGATCTTTAGGATAAGATACTTTCAAAGTTATTATCATTTGAAAAGAGATTTGTTAGCATTCAGGCATTGTACGTCACAATGAGTACAGAAAGGCCAATTATAAAAAAAAGTTATCTTACCGGCAAAAAAACCTTTGAACGTACTTTGTGAAAAGAGATTGCAGTCTTCAATGTTTAAATGGACGTCATTTTATTACTTCTAGGAATTTCATTGTAAAATTTTAAATACATATAACCTTGTAAAAAAATGGTAAAAATTTTAAATTGTTATCTCTATGCAAAAAAAGTTATGGCACTTTGTCTAAGGGTGCAATTTTTTTTGGCCGACCCTGTAGTTTATTGCTTTCCTAAAACATGAACTAAAGACGGCCAGCAGGTATCAACTCAATAAACTTACTTAGGTTTGGTATAAAAAAAAAACTCTTTTAATTGCATTCATTGGTACAGATTCAGTGAAGAAAAGATTTCTGTTTCAAAAACAAAACGTTACGTCAAATGCTGTGAAAAAATATCATGCCACTACTACATTCAAAGCTTTGTTAGTATACGAAGTATTCGCGTATAAAACATAGAAATGTGTTGAAAGAAATCTATTATATGCAGTAATTTCTATTCTGATAATGTCCTATACTACTGAATAGTGTAGTAGTAGCTGGTAGAACGCTAATTTTTGTTGATTGATTTGTGCCGTACAGCATACAATAATAACAATTTCTTATATCATTACTTTAGATAAGTTTTTCGCGGATCGTTTCATAGATGTTTGAACAAACAGCTTCAAGAGCATGAAATGAGTACGGGCTGCCCTCTCTGAAGTATGATGCAGCACAATCATGCGTTTCACTGACAATTTTAGTGTTAGGACGATCACTAAGCCGCCTTGAACTACCATCCGTGTTGGCTAGATTTCCATTACCCATTGCCAGTTGCCTTCATTTGCTAGATCGCTCAAACCACTCCAATCAAATTTGTTTAATCCAAATGCATGTGTAATTGCTCCACAAAAAACTAAAATAATAATTTGGAACAATAATTGGAACAAATCAAATCTTTCGTTCTACTTGCTGTATTACGCCGAAGCATGCAACGAGTTTGCAGGGCCCATTTCCGCTTTATTACGTCTGTGGGCAACACAAATCTTTTCAAAGAAATGTCGCAACAATGACGAGCCGTTGGCCACTGTTTGTCCGATTTAACCGGACTGAGATTTAAACCTCAGAACTCCAGCTCCAGAGACGAACTCTTTACCGCTAGACTAACTGGTGACAATCCTTCGAGCACAAGCAACAAGGTATAAGTTATGAAGCGGTTCCGATATCTACGAGCAAGTTAAGAATTTTTTTAACGTTATGTCAAACGTTGAAGTAGTATTGAAAGTGGAGATTATTTAAATGATTTTTAGACCATTTGATTGTGCAAAATATTTTACTTCTGTTGTTAGTTGTAATCGAAAAGCAAGCAACATGACTGCGTCGGAAGTTTGTTTAATGACATTATCGAAAAATACATTGTTTTTCAAAGGTAAAAAAAAATTAATGACGTAGGATAATCCAAGAATTTTTTAACCAACATTCGGAAACAACCCAACCTTTATGAAAATAATTCTGCGATGACTTCCGATTCAGCTTTCTTTTTCCAAAATTATACGCAATGAAAATATCTATTTCATAGCTGAGAACAATGTAAAGCTGTATTCCGTTTTATCATAGACTCTTTATTTAGTAGACCAGAAACAGACGCGCGAAAAAAAAAAGAGAAGAGCACTGAAAAAAACATGCTTGCTCTTGTTGCGAAAGTTTTTTACGATCACGTGTTTTCGACCAATTTGATTGGACATATACGAGTGAACCGTAGAGAAGCAGCCTTGCTGATTGGATGAATCAGCACATTTTAATACAAATAAACCATGACGAAAAAAAGACAAAACTGTCAGTTTCCAGTCTACTGATAAAGAGTTTTTGGTCTTACAGTCTTGCTGCAGAGTTTTGAAATTCGTGAATTATTAAATCTCCTCCGAAACTTTGACACATAGTTCGACTTTCAACTCATGTTTGACCGGTCTGATGCACTTTATACTGATATCCATTCAGAGGAGATATCCATCCATCGTCCAGTTCCATGTACCCGCGCAAGAACAATTGTGATTTAAATCATCTAAAAAATAGGAGTTGCAAAATTCAAATGCAATTATTCACAAATCCTTGCGGAAGAGATTTCATTTGAATCTTAGAAACTAAAGGTCGACTCTTCTTCTTCTTCTTTCTTCATTGCCCGCTTTTCCGTGAGGGTTGCGGGGGCAGTAGCTCAAGATTGAGTCGCCACACCTCACGGTCTTCCATCACCTCCATCATTTCGCTTGGGCGAAGTCCCAAGCGATTTCATCCAAGATCCTCAATGTAATCGGTCCATCTAGTTCTAGGTCGTCCGACTGGTCTTCTCCCATTTGCTTTGGCGTGAGTAGTATATAAGGGATCTATCGACCCCCAAAAGTGGACACAAAAGATGGACACAAAGTGGACACAAAAATGGACCTTACTGGCGTCATAGATATGACGTCATATCCTCAACAAGATCAGAATTCAAAAGCTTGTGACCAAACCGTTTCTCAATACTTGATTAGTATTCAAATTGTCTTGATTTGTTGAAGCTAAAACAAACAAGGTTTAGAAGTTTACCTCTCATCACTAGATAGTGCTCTTGATTGATTTTTTTCTATATTTTGACTTGGAATGTTAGTTCAAATTTAAGTGTAAGGTAAAATGTATTTCTTACGTTGTGCTTTGGACTCATCTGCTTCCTTTCTGGTCTGTAGTGTGTTTTGGATTTTGAGTTTATCATTCTATTTTAAGTTCATTGTTTATTATTCGAATTATGCAAAAAACAGGCTAGGTTAAGATTTTCCTCTCACCGCTAGGTAGTGCTCTTGATTCATTCTCTATTTATGTAATGATCTCAGCATTTCAAGTGTTGGTTCAAATTTAATAGTTGAGTATTTTTAATCGATTATGTAATGCTTTTAATTCGTCCTCTCTTTAGTATATATCGTGGTTTTGCATTTTATGTATGAAACATATTGTTTGAAAGCCATGCATAATATTGCTAACTGTTTTTTTTTCTCCAAAACCATGCATATAACAGATTGTTTGAAAGCCATGTATAATATTCATAACTCCGGCCATATTACCTTATTTAACTTGAGTATAATCTTTTCATTTACCGACCATGTAAGGGTTTTAGTTTCCTAACTTAAATGCTCATAAAAATTGAAAAATATTAAAAGCTTCTTACCAAAATAACTTCAATTTGATTCGAATCGTTGTGACTGATCAGAGCAAAAATAGGCAATGTTGGACTTTCACCACTTAGCAGTGCTCGCAATTCATTTTTAATTTTTACTATGATAGGACGTGTTAGTTCAAACTTGAATTTAAGGTGTTGGTATCTATTCACTAGTTCAATCTTAACAGTTGGGTATTGGTATCAGTTGGGTACTGCTTTGGAGTCCTTCTCTCTTTAGTCTCACACGTTAGCTTCGATTTGTGGTTTCGAAGAAGCACAAACACTTTTTTCTTCTATAATTTTACATAAAGTACCACAAATTAAAAATTATTTACATGAATATATACTCTGTAATTGTGCCAGACGGCTTGTTATCTTAACGCTACGTGTTTAATTCGAAGTTTGTGCGTAAGACTCGTTAATGAAATTTAGTTCCTGAATCAACATTGAAAAGCTTGCTATTATAAGATTTGAATTTATCGAAAAATATTGCGCAATTAGTACTCAACTTTATTTGGACAAGCCAGATTAACACGCTGACTAAACTGACCAATCAGATTAAAGCAACCGGTATAAATACTCTAAGACTTGCGCAGTCGTGTTTCATTTGATTTTGGATGACATTGCGTAAAAGACTGTTACTTTTCATTAAGAAAATATGACTTATACTTGTGATTGTTGCGCAAAGAAATATACGGATAGATCAAACTTGCTACGTCATAAACGAATCGCTCATTCAGGAAACAGATATGTCTGTGAAGCTTGTGGCAAACATTTTACTAGAAAGTTCAAACTTACTAGTCACAAATGTGTTACAAAAGAGGATGAAGCGGAACAAGAGAAGCTAGCAGAAGAAACAGGACCACTTCCAAAGCAAAGAAGAAGAAAAACAAATGTGTCTAGCCAATCCAAACCTGTTGTGGAACGAAAATTAACTAGTGGGTCAGAGTTGAGAAACGAAGACACTTCAATGCAACTTGAAGAATCAGAAAAAGAGACCCAAGCTAACGAAGACAACTTGAATGAGTTTGAAGAAACCACCAAAGAACACGCTACAGACAAGGAAATGCTTGCTCAGGATGATGAAGCAGATTTTTTTCAAAGTTTTGAAAGCATGACTGATCATCACTGGAAGAGTATAAAAACTTTTTCAAAGCAAGGCTCTGTGCAAGATATCTTTAATTTTTATATCAATAATGACCTTTTTTCTCTAAAAAATGATTTTCTGGACATGTTTTACAAGCAAACATGTCGATTTAAAATAAATTTTAGCTTTGGGTTTATTTTACGCAACCGTAGTGATAATAGCTTTCGATATTGGCATGCGTCTAATGGTGTTGACCGTATTTTAGATCACCCCCAACTTATCAGTAATTTTTTTGATTTTAAAACCTTTTTGAACAAAGTTATTGAGCAGGATATGCTTGAAAAAGCTCGTCTTTCTCGTCCAAACAGTTCTTGGGTTGTTGAAGTTGTTTCCAACATTACTTTTTTTATAAATAAATTAAAGGAACACCCAATTGGTTGCGGGATAAACTTACCTGATTTTATTGTAAACAATACAGGATTACATGCATTGCAAAAAAATTACAAGAACGGAAAATTGTATTCAGATAATTTGTGTTTATTTCGATGCCTTGCTCTTCATACTGGTTGCACTTTGCAGAATTTAGAATCTAAAACCAAAGAATTGCTTTTGTCTTATTGCAAATTTGCTATTGTTGACCCTAGCAATTTTCAAGGGGGTACTTTGCATGATTTAGTCCAAATTGAAACTTGTTTTTCCCTCAATGTTAATGTTTATGCCTTGGAATGGAAAGAGCAAGCAGTTGCAAAGATTCTTCAACGAAGTCGACATCTTTTTTCCAGTACAATCAATCTCAACCTTTATGAAAACCATTTTAGCTATATAAAAAGCATGCAGTTGTACACTGGGCGTTATGTTTGCCCACGATGCTCCAAAATTTGGACTAAAAATTGCCACTACCATCGCCACATTCGCACCTGCGAATTCAAAGTGAAGCACCAGTATGTTGGTGGGGTTTATCATACACCACTAACTATTTTTGAAAGATTGGATGAAGTTGGAATCCATGTTCCAGAGGAACACCGTTATTTCCCATTCAGAGCTACTTTTGACTTCGAAGCCTATTTTTCAAAGAGAAATCTTCCTGAGGGAACAGATTTGCTGCAGTGGAATGCAAAACACGTCCCTTTGAGTGTAAGCATAGCCAGCAATGTTCCTGGGTTTTTAAAGCCTTCGTGCATTATCAATGAAAAGGGAGTGGAAGAAATGATACAGAAGATGTTGGAATACTTAGAAGAAATTTCTTATCATTCCTATAAATTTCTTTCTCAGAAGTTTCAATACGTTTTCTCTCTCTTGGAAAAGTCCGAAACCGAGCATCTCTTGGAAGCTTTTCACTCCTACTTAAAAGAATTGCCTGTAGTCGGATTCAATTCTGGAAGATATGATTTGTGCTTGATTAAAGAGCCATTTTTGATGTTGTTCCACCCAAACATTGAGTTCACTGTAAAAAAGAACAACAATTATGTTTGTATTAAGTCTTCAAATTTGAAATTTCTTGATATGGTCAACTACATTGCTCCTGGATTTTCTTATCAAAATTTTATCAAAGCTTTTGGAGTAGAAGAAAACAAATTCTTTTTTCCCTATGAATGGCTTGATTCTGTAGACAAATTAGATTATCCTGACGTCCCACCTCATGGAAGTTTCTACAGTTCGCTGAAACAATCCAACATTACAGACGAGGAATATGCTTTTGTGGTTTCAACATGGAAAGAAAAAAATTGGAAATCGGTAAGAGACATGCTGATCTACTACAACAACTGCGATGTAGTGCCATTTCTGGATGCAATTGAAAAGCAATTTTTGTTCTACAAGTCTAAAAAGCTCGATTTATTCAAAGATGGAATGACTGTCCCCGGTTTGACTCTCAAGTATCTTTTCTCAACCGTAAATCCTGGCATTCATTTCACTGTTATCGACTCTCAAAATCAAGACCTGCATCAACTAATAAAGAATAACATCACTGGTGGGCCATCAATCATTTTCTGTCGGTATCAAGAAGCAAATGTTACCAAATTACGTGAACTTGAATATGGCCATGAAGCAAAAATCTGCAAATCCATTCAAGGAAATGACGCCAATGCTCTTTATTTGTGGGCAATTATGCAAGACATGCCAACTTCTTACTTTATTCGATACAAAGAAACCAACAATTTCAAGCCAGTTGTTTCTCACAAATATGGGCATTTGGCAAGAGAGTGGCTGGAATGGCTAATTTTTTCTAAAAACCTCAGCATTAAACACATGTTCAATGGCAAAGAGAAGCGAATTGGACCACGACAGCTTCCTGTTGATGGCTTTTGCCAGCAGACCAAGACAGTCTACCAGCTGCATGGTTGTTACTGGCATGGACATTTGTGCCATCTGAATCAAGACAAGCAAGGAAATTTCAAGGTCAAAAACCTGTCAAATGGAAAAACTATGTCAGAACTTCAAGCAGAAACAAGAAAGAACACAGAATACTTAAAAGGTCTGGGGTACAAAGTGACCGAAATCTATGAATGCCAATGGAGGAAGATGAAATCTTCAGATCCTAAAGTGAAGGCCTTCTTACAAAACTTCAACTTTTTGAAACCAATTTATGGCATGAATGAACAAACCCTTCTTTCTGCCATCCAAAACGACAAAATCTTTGGGATGGTCTTGTGCGATATCAAAACTCCTAAGCATTTAAAATCTTATTTTTCTGAATTTTGTCCTATCTTTAAAAATGTTGAAGTAGGAAGAGACGACATTGGTGATCTTATGAAGAAGTTTGCTGTAGATAACAACTTACTATCAAAACCCCAGAAAATGCTAATTGGGAGCTATTTTGCTGACAAAATTTTTCTCATCTCTCCACTACTAAAGTGGTACCTAAATCATGGCTTGGAAGTGACGAAAATTTACGAAGTTGTCCAATACTTACCTGTTAAATGCTTTGAAAATTTTGGCCTTCAAGTCTCTGAGGCACGAAGAAGTGGCGATTCTGATCCAAATAAGGCAGTACTGGCTCAAACATTCAAGCTTTGGGGAAATTCCAGCTATGGAAAAACGATTTGTAACAAAGAAAAACACAGAAACATTAGTTATTGTGATGGTGAAGCTGTGTCTGAACTAATCAACGATCCTCTGTTTCACAAACTAAACACAATTTCTGAGGACTTATACGAAATTGAACACTTTAAGAAAAAAATTGTCTTGGACTTGCCAATACAAATTGGGTTTTTTGTCTATGGTTACGCTAAACTCAGAATGCTAGAATTTTACTATGATTTTCTCGACTTTTATGTCAATCGTCAAGATTTTGAATGCTGCGAAATGGACACCGACAGTTTGTATTATGCACTATCCTCTTCCAATCTGGAGGAGGTGATTAAGCCAGAAAAGAAGAAGGCATTTTATGAAAATTATCACAAATGGCTACCTGCCCAAGCATGCCTGTCTCACCAGGAGGAGTTTGTTTCAAAAAGAAGCCAAGATATGCCTTTTCATTCACATCCATGCTGTGTTAACCAACAAAATTTTGACAAACGGAGTCCAGGATTATTTAAATTGGAATGGGAAGGAACTGGTTTCATTGGACTTTGTAGCAAAACTTATTTTGGTTTTGGGGTCAAAGACAAGCAGGTGTCAAAAGGGGTAAACATCAAACAAAACCAATTTAACAAAACTACGTATTTAAATGTTTTGAAATCTCAGAAAAGTGCAACCGGTATGAATATTTCATTTCGTGTTAAAGATAATTCTGTGTATACATACCAACAAACAAAGCGTGCTTTGTCCTATTTCTACCCTAAGAGAAAAGTACTAACTGATGGCGTAAGCACTGCCCCACTTGAATTGTAGCCTGCATTTACTTTTTGTTTTTCTAAATGTGTTATTAATGGATTTAATTGCATCGCTATCAGTAAATGTGTCTTGTTTTTTGTGTTTTGTGTCTTGTAATTGAACCATAATAAAGCTTTTTTTGAAGTTATCATAGAGTGATGATACAAATAGTGAAGTAAATGTGTGGTTTCTTCCAACATAGTCAGATTGAATATTGTTTAAGATGAAAGAAAAAATAAAGAAAATTCAAAATTAATGGACAGTTATAAGAAGAAAATTTGGCAACATTATAGTATCACGAATGACTTACGACTCTTGGAATGTTGACTTAGGAATAATGGATGAACGTTGCAGAATAGATGCACAAATTAGACAGTCACAATCCAATTTACTGTATATTGAAATGATAAGGTCAAATGTAAAACTACTTCTAGAAATGTGTTAATTAGCATTACATTCAAATTCTATCATTTAAGTAAACTTGCTCTCATTTAACAAAGTATGTAAAGAATATTAACGCTAGGCCTGTGACATATATGCATGCTTCACCAAATAATTTCAAAAAATGAAACTATTTTATGAGATCATAAACTATTTTTAGACGTAAAATTTTGCGCAAATGTCGATGTGTCTGAACTTGTCTTTTATACTAACTTGCAATCTACAGTTGTGAACTTTGTAACTTTTGTCAAGTAAATTTATTACCGAGACCGCAAAAAAGGTTTAATATCAAACATCTCTACAAAATAATTACAAAAATTTTTGGCGAAAACAAAATTATTGGTTTTAAATAAGAATTTTAATTCAATGTAAAGTTTTTAACGCATTTTGCAAATTTGTACCTATGTAGATAGAAATATTTCAAAGGCATTTAAGATTTTAGATAACTTTTTTTTTTGATTTTTTTTTTGTTTTAGATAAAATTGTTATTCAATGGAAATAAATTGCTCGTCTTTGTGTATGCTTGATTAAATTTTTCCTATGAAAACTAAAAAATGGTTAAAAACTTTAAAAGTACTGTTCAAGATAATGAAAGCAAAATTTTAATCAAATTATTGCAACACGAACAAGAATTTTAATAAATAATTCAAGTTTTAAGTTTTCTTTACTTCCCAGTTTTACTTAAGAAAAAGAAATAAAAATACATTTTGATAAATTTTCCCCAATAAAAACAATATCAAGGAATAAAAACATAAGTTTTTAGAGAAATTTTGATTAAAAGTTATCAAATGATCTTCACTTTAAAATTGAATGATCACTTTAAACAAAGAAATTGTAAAGTTTTAAAATACAATATAAAGAGACTAAAAAAAAAAAAAAACGAAAAACACGATTTTAAAGAAATTTTGAGTAAAAGTCAAATGATATTTATTTTAGGGTAGAATTATTGTTTTAAACAAAGAAATTGTAAGACTTTATTTATTTTTTACAAAACTATCTTTGTATAAACAAGATTATTCTAAAAACTTGTAAGATTTCATTCAATACTCTAAAGAAGTTGAAGGACTTTGAGATATCTTTAAACAAATTATCTTTATGCAAACAAGAAAATTGCCAAGTTATTTTTAAAGATTAGAAAGTTTTGTTTCAAAGTAGAGAAAACTTTTATCTCTGAAATGAATTTATTATCGAGACCGTGAAAATAGGTTTATTATAAAATAACTTTTGAAGTAACTAAAATATTGTTTTCAAGTAATAATTTCAATGCAAGGTAAAGTTTTTAACATATTTTACGAAATTATCCTTACTTTAACAAGAATATCCCAAAAACATGGTAGATTTTAACTTATTTTTCGATTTTTTAGATAAAATCTTTATTCAAGACAAAGAAAATGCAAGTATTTGAATGTCTTTGATTAAACATTTCTCATGAAAACAAGAAAATAACTTAAAAATTTATGATATCAGGTAAGTTTCAAAGTATATGTAATTTGATACTTTGAAACTTACCTGATATCATAAATTTTTAAGTTATTTTCTTGTTTTCATGAGAAATGTTTAATCAAAGACATTCAAATACTTGCATTTTCTTTGTCTTGAATAAAGATTTTATCTAAAAAATCGAAAAATAAGTTAAAATCTACCATGTTTTTGGGATATTCTTGTTAAAGTAAGGATAATTTCGTAAAATATGTCAAAAACTTTACCTTGCATTGAAATTATTACTTGAAAACAATATTTTAGTTACTTCAAAAGTTATTTTATAATAAACCTATTTTCACGGTCTCGATAATAAATTCATTTCAGAGATAAAAGTTTTCTCTACTTTGAAACAAAACTTTCTAATCTTTAAAAATAACTTGGCAATTTTCTTGTTTGCATAAAGATAATTTGTTTAAAGATATCTCAAAGTCCTTCAACTTCTTTAGAGTATTGAATGAAATCTTACAAGTTTTTAGAATAATCTTGTTTATACAAAGATAGTTTTGTAAAAAATAAATAAAGTCTTACAATTTCTTTGTTTAAAACAATAATTCTACCCTAAAATAAATATCATTTGACTTTTACTCAAAATTTCTTTAAAATCGTGTTTTTCGTTTTTTTTTTTTTTTAGTCTCTTTATATTGTATTTTAAAACTTTACAATTTCTTTGTTTAAAGTGATCATTCAATTTTAAAGTGAAGATCATTTGATAACTTTTAATCAAAATTTCTCTAAAAACTTATGTTTTTATTCCTTGATATTGTTTTTATTGGGGAAAATTTATCAAAATGTATTTTTATTTCTTTTTCTTAAGTAAAACTGGGAAGTAAAGAAAACTTAAAACTTGAATTATTTATTAAAATTCTTGTTCGTGTTGCAATAATTTGATTAAAATTTTGCTTTCATTATCTTGAACAGTACTTTTAAAGTTTTTAACCATTTTTTAGTTTTCATAGGAAAAATTTAATCAAGCATACACAAAGACGAGCAATTTATTTCCATTGAATAACAATTTTATCTAAAACAAAAAAAAAATCAAAAAAAAAAGTTATCTAAAATCTTAAATGCCTTTGAAATATTTCTATCTACATAGGTACAAATTTGCAAAATGCGTTAAAAACTTTACATTGAATTAAAATTCTTATTTAAAACCAATAATTTTGTTTTCGCCAAAAATTTTTGTAATTATTTTGTAGAGATGTTTGATATTAAACCTTTTTTGCGGTCTCGGTAATAAATTTACTTGACAAAAGTTACAAAGTTCACAACTGTAGATTGCAAGTTAGTATAAAAGACAAGTTCAGACACATCGACATTTGCGCAAAATTTTACGTCTAAAAATAGTTTATGATCTCATAAAATAGTTTCATTTTTTGAAATTATTTGGTGAAGCATGCATATATGTCACAGGCCTAGCGTTAATATTCTTTACATACTTTGTTAAATGAGAGCAAGTTTACTTAAATGATAGAATTTGAATGTAATGCTAATTAACACATTTCTAGAAGTAGTTTTACATTTGACCTTATCATTTCAATATACAGTAAATTGGATTGTGACTGTCTAATTTGTGCATCTATTCTGCAACGTTCATCCATTATTCCTAAGTCAACATTCCAAGAGTCGTAAGTCATTCGTGATACTATAATGTTGCCAAATTTTCTTCTTATAACTGTCCATTAATTTTGAATTTTCTTTATTTTTTCTTTCATCTTAAACAATATTCAATCTGACTATGTTGGAAGAAACCACACATTTACTTCACTATTTGTATCATCACTCTATGATAACTTCAAAAAAAGCTTTATTATGGTTCAATTACAAGACACAAAACACAAAAAACAAGACACATTTACTGATAGCGATGCAATTAAATCCATTAATAACACATTTAGAAAAACAAAAAGTAAATGCAGGCTACAATTCAAGTGGGGCAGTGCTTACGCCATCAGTTAGTACTTTTCTCTTAGGGTAGAAATAGGACAAAGCACGCTTTGTTTGTTGGTATGTATACACAGAATTATCTTTAACACGAAATGAAATATTCATACCGGTTGCACTTTTCTGAGATTTCAAAACATTTAAATACGTAGTTTTGTTAAATTGGTTTTGTTTGATGTTTACCCCTTTTGACACCTGCTTGTCTTTGACCCCAAAACCAAAATAAGTTTTGCTACAAAGTCCAATGAAACCAGTTCCTTCCCATTCCAATTTAAATAATCCTGGACTCCGTTTGTCAAAATTTTGTTGGTTAACACAGCATGGATGTGAATGAAAAGGCATATCTTGGCTTCTTTTTGAAACAAACTCCTCCTGGTGAGACAGGCATGCTTGGGCAGGTAGCCATTTGTGATAATTTTCATAAAATGCCTTCTTCTTTTCTGGCTTAATCACCTCCTCCAGATTGGAAGAGGATAGTGCATAATACAAACTGTCGGTGTCCATTTCGCAGCATTCAAAATCTTGACGATTGACATAAAAGTCGAGAAAATCATAGTAAAATTCTAGCATTCTGAGTTTAGCGTAACCATAGACAAAAAACCCAATTTGTATTGGCAAGTCCAAGACAATTTTTTTCTTAAAGTGTTCAATTTCGTATAAGTCCTCAGAAATTGTGTTTAGTTTGTGAAACAGAGGATCGTTGATTAGTTCAGACACAGCTTCACCATCACAATAACTAATGTTTCTGTGTTTTTCTTTGTTACAAATCGTTTTTCCATAGCTGGAATTTCCCCAAAGCTTGAATGTTTGAGCCAGTACTGCCTTATTTGGATCAGAATCGCCACTTCTTCGTGCCTCAGAGACTTGAAGGCCAAAATTTTCAAGCATTTAACAGGTAAGTATTGGACAACTTCGTAAATTTTCGTCACTTCCAAGCCATGATTTAGGTACCACTTTAGTAGTGGAGAGATGAGAAAAATTTTGTCAGCAAAATAGCTCCCAATTAGCATTTTCTGGGGTTTTGATAGTAAGTTGTTATCTACAGCAAACTTCTTCATAAGATCACCAATGTCGTCTCTTCCTACTTCAACATTTTTAAAGATAGGACAAAATTCAGAAAAATAAGATTTTAAATGCTTAGGAGTTTTGATATCGCACAAGACCATCCCAAAGATTTTGTCGTTTTGGATGGCAGAAAGAAGGGTTTGTTCATTCATGCCATAAATTGGTTTCAAAAAGTTGAAGTTTTGTAAGAAGGCCTTCACTTTAGGATCTGAAGATATCATCTTCCTCCATTGGCATTCATAGATTTCGGACACTTTGTACCCCAGATCTTTTAAGTACTCTGTGTTCTTTCTCGTTTCTGCTTGAAGTTCTGACGTAGTTTTTCCATTTGACAGGTTTTTGACCTTGAAATTTCCTTGCTTGTCTTGATTCAGATGGCACAAATGTCCATGCCAGTAACAACCATGCAGCTGGTAGACTGTCTTTGTCTGCTGGCAAAAGCCATCGACAGGAAGCTGTCGTGGTCCAATTCGCTTCTCTTTGCCATTGAACATGTGTTTAATGCTGAGGTTTTTAGAAAAAATTAACCATTCCAGCCACTCTCTTGCCAAATGCCCATATTTGTGAGAAACAACTGGCTTGAAATTGTTGGTTTCTTTGTATCGAATAAAGTAAGAAGTTGGCATGTCTTGCATAATTGCCCCCAAATAAAGAGCATTGGCGTCATTTCGTTGAATGGATTTGCAGATTTTTGCTTCATGGCCATATTCAAGTTCACGTAATTTGGTAACATTTGCTTCTTGATACCGACAGAAAATGATTGATGACCCACCAGTGATGTTATTCTTTATTAGCTGATGCAGGTCTTGATTTTGAGAGTCGATGACAGTGAAATGAATGCCAGGATTTACGGTTGAGAAAAGATACTTGAGAGTCAAACCGGGGACAGTCATTCCATCTTTGAATAAATCGAGCTTTTTGGACTTGTAGAACAAAAATTGCTTTTCAATTGCGTTCAGAAATGGCACTACATCGCAGTTGCTGTAGTAGATCAGCATGTCTCTTACCGATTTCCAATTTTTTTCTTTCCATGTTGAAACCACAAAAGCATATTCCTCGTCTGTAATGTTGGATTGTTTCAGTGAACTGTGGAAACTTCCATGAGGTGGGACGTCAGGATAATCTAATTTGTCTACAGAATCAAGCCATTCATAGGGAAAAAAGAATTTGTTTTCTTCTACTCCAAAAGCTTTGATAAAATTTTGATAAGAAAATCCAGGAGCAATGTAGTTGACCATATCAAGAAATTTTAAATTTGAAGACTTGATACAAATATAATTGTTGTTCTTTTGTACAGTGAACTCAATGTTTGGGTGGAACAACATCAAAAATGGCTCTTTAATCAAACACAAATTATATCTTCCAGAATTGAATCCGACTACATGCAATTCTTTTAAGTAGGAGTGAAAAG